>CM021109.1:74166949-74264357 GCA_007115665.2 Sequoiadendron giganteum
CAAAAAATTGTCATCTTAGACTCTAACAAAAGGTGGTTATGGTAGTTGGTCGGTTCAAGGGGTGGTTTGGATGTTATCACATGATATATTGTTGTAAGATCTCGAATTGAGGCTGTTGGAGAAGTTTGGAATGAGTTTCTAATAAGAAGTTTGCTGTTTTTTTGTGTTTTCCATTAAGAAATTGCTGATCCCGTGCATTGTACGACCTGTACATATTTTTTTACACTACAAGCCTATTATGGTTGGATAGATAATTAAATAACCTTTCTTTTGGCGTTGGAATGGTGTGATTTCATTGAGAATTGAGTGAGATATCCCCGTTTTACTACCGGGTGGTCTCAAATCTCATGTTTTTCCTGTTTTCCTGAACTTTGCAAGAATTGTACGGATCTGTACCATCACCATATGATCTGAGAATTATATCATCTTGTAGGGGAATGAAATAACTTTCATCTGAATCCAATTAGAGGTTCTAATATTGATTTTTGAGAGAGATCTCTTCATTTTTCTGGGACTGCCTGTTTCTAACTAATTTGAGGGTTTGATTGGTGTAAAAAAAATGATGTTCTAGTCATTCCACTTGCTGTCCAGCCCTGTAACTCGGTGGAATGACTTATTTCATGGAATTTTAGATGTACCAATGGTTTGGGAGGCATAAAATACAAGTTGTATGGTTTTAGGGGGATGCCTTAGGGTGTTTTCATGAGTTTTCCAAGTGAAATTGAGGAACTAAAGTAAGGTTTTGGAAAAATATGATTGGAACTCTATATGTGATAGCGTTTTGAGTTTTTGCAGGTCATTTTATGAAGGTCTAATGTATTGGAATGTTATGATATGTCTTGGAACCCATATTTTCAATAAACCCTCATGAATTGTGCCTAAAACAAGGTTTTTCAAGTTTGGCATGTATTTGTCCGTACCAATGGAATATTTTTGTGATTTTGGAGGTTTGAAGGCATATGAATCGCTGCACCAAGGTTTCATGGTCCTATGATAGGTTTAAAGGCATTGCTTTGATACCACTATGATGCACTGTGATCAAAGAATTGCAAGGTTGCTGAAGGCAATAAAGAATGACAAACCTAAGGTAAAACTTGATGTTCCTAAGTATGGTGGTAGTTTAAATGATGAAGAACTATTGGATTGGATTGCTGCAATAGATAATCATTTTGAATGTGATGAGGTTCCTGAAGAACAAAGGGTCAAGATTGCAAAAACTAAGTTGCAGGGTCATGCTTTGGTATGGTGGGATTACCTTCAATCTGAGAGGAGGAAGCAAGGAAAGTCTAAGATCACATCATGGGATAAGATGATATCAAAAATCAAAGGTAAATTCTTACCCAAGGATCACCAAGTTCAATTGTTTAAGAGATTGCAAAACTTAAGACAAAGGGAAATGGATATTAAGTCTTATACTGAGGAGTTTTATAAATTGAGTTTAAGATCTGGTCATCATGAGAATGAAGATGAAAAGATTGCTAGATATGTTGGTGGTTTAAGGCTTAATATACAAGATGAATTGGTTTTGGCTAACCCTAGGAGTGTAGAGGATTGTTATCAAATGGCTATTAGGGTGGAGGAGAAAATGAAGAGAAGGCAAGACAAAGCAACAAGAGGAAGAGGCAACACTTCTAGAGGAAGAGGGTTCAATCCTAGTTCAAAGACAAACAATGAGGGCCAAGGAGAAGACAAGAAGGATCAAGAGAAATCTGATTCAAGAGGTGGATGGAGAGGTTCAAGAGGCAGATTTGGTGGAGGAAGAGGTTCCTATCAATTCTCAGGAAGATGCTACAATTGTAACCAGCCTGGACACCCAGCCTTCAAGTGTCCTGAAAAGCAAGCCTCAAGCTCTTATGGTGGAGAAAGGAGGAATCAATTAGTGCATGAAGATGAAGAGAGTGGGAATTCACCTATAGTTAACCTTACATCAGAAGAAGGAGAGGCACTCATGATAAGGAGAACTGTGTTGCAAGCATCCAAGGAGGAAGAATTGAGTCAAAGGAGGAGTCTATTCAGAACTACATGCAAAAGCAAAGGTAAAGTGTGTCAAGTTGTCATTGATTCTGGTTCTCAAGATAATCTAGTGTCTAGGGAGATGGTGGATAAGTTGAGTTTGGAAAAGTTACCTCATGAATCACCTTATAGAGTTTCTTGGGTCAATGATAATCAAACTTTGGTGGTAAAAGAGCAAGCATATGTTGATTTTCAGATTGGAGAGTATAAGGATAGGGTTCTATGTGATATTTTGCCAATGGATTGTTGTCATGTGCTCTTAGGGAGGCCTTGGCAATTTGATAGGAGGTCTATATATGATGGCTGGGAGAACACATACACCATCAAGAAGGAGGACAAAACTTTTAAGTTGCTTCCCTTGAAAACAAGTGTAAGGGATAAGGGTAAGTCTAAGGTAGTGTTGTTTGGCAAGAAGGAGCCTTTAAGGCCTGAGGACAGTAAGTCTGATATGGTTGCAGGTTTAGAACAGATTAGTGGTGTTGTGACAGCAAGGAAGGCACCCACAAATGATGTTAAGACAGTATGGAGTTTGTTTTTGCAAGGGGCAACGAGAGAACTCAAGCCTAAGTCTGATTTGATCAAGGTAAGTGCTAAGTGTGCAAAGGAGTATGAAGGACAGGGTGAAATTGTTGTTGGGACTATGGTGTGTCCCATTACTATGAAGGTTGCTGCAAGCCAAGTGAAATTTGGTAATGCAAAAGAGGATAGAGTTGTTAGTGCAGGGGCACAAGAGGATGGTGACATGGCAGGTCTAGGGGCATTACAAAAGGAACAAATTAAGCAAAGGCATGCAGGTCTGATCACAGAGCCAGTAAGGCAGAATGTGCAAGGAATGGTGAGGAGCTATCCATGTATGGGTGGAGCAAGGAAGAGAGCAGGTTTATATGATTCTAATGTTTGTTTATCTGCAGGTCTAAGGCATAGAACAACACCAAATTTTGATCCAGGACTAAAGAGATCAGTACCAGGTCTGAAGATGCTTGAAGCAGCAATGAGAAGGCCAAGAACAAGTTTCCACTCTTGGGGCAAGAGTCTTTTTTATGGGGGGGTGTATGGTGCAAGAGCACCTACACCTTGTGAAGTCTAAGTTGATAGCTAGGTGTGTCTTGTGTTCATTTATGCTTAATAAGGTCTAAAGGACCAGTCATAATGTAATTTGAAAAGGTTTTGAATCATTTAGTTGAATTTGTCAGTTTGATTCATAATGCCAAGGCCATGTGAAATCATGAGTTTTAAGGGATATGGGGAGTAGGGTCTTATTCCATGTTAAATAAGGTCTCAATGAGCATTTTAAATGTATTGGAGGGCTTAATAGGTCAGTTAGGTGGTATTTGCAAAATCAAGTTGATCAAGTTGTAATGGGGTAGTGATTAAGAGCAAAATTGGCAAAAATTGTCATCTTAGACTCTAACAAAAGGTGGTTATGGTAGTTGGTCGGTTCAAGGGGTGGTTTGGATGTTATTACATGATATATTGTTGTAAGATCTCGAATTGAGGCTGTTGGAGAAGTTTGGAATGAGTTTCTAATAAGAAGTTTGCTGTTTTTTTGTGTTTTCCATTAAGAAATTGCTGATCCCGTGCATTGTACGACCTGTACATATTGTTTTACACTACAAGCCTATTATGGTTGGATAGATAATTAAATAACCTTTCTTTTGGCGTTGGAATGGTGTGATTTCATTGAGAATTGAGTGAGATATCCCCGTTTTACTACCGGGTGGTCTCAAATCCCATGTTTTTCCTGTTTTCCTGAACTTTGCAAGCATTGTACGGATCTGTACCATCACCATATGATCTGAGACTTATATCATCTTGTAGGGGAATGAAATAGCTTTCATCTGAATCCAATTAGAGGTTCTAATATTGATTTTTGAGAGAGATCTCTTCATTTTTCTGGGACTGCCTGTTTCTAACTAATTTGAGGGTTTGATTGGTGTAAAAAATGATGTTCTAGTCATTCCACTTGCTGTCCAGCCCTGTAACTCGGTGGAATGACTTATTTCATGGAATTTTAGATGTACCAATGGTTTGGGAGGCATAAAATACAAGTTGTATGGTTTTAGGGGGATGCCTTAGGGTGTTTTCATGAGTTTTCCAAGTGAAATTGAGGAACTAAAGTAAGGTTTTGGAAAAATATGATTGGAACTCTATATGTGATAGTGTTTTGAGTTTTTGCAGGTCATTTTATGAAGGTCTAATGTATTGGAATGTTATGATATGTCTTGGAACCCATATTTTCAATAAACCCTCATGAATTGTGCCTAAAACAAGGTTTTTCAAGTTTGGCATGTATTTGTCCGTACCAATGGAATATTTTTGTGATTTTGGAGGTTTGAAGGCATATGAATTGCTGCACCAAGGTTTCATGGTCCTATGATAGGTTTAAAGGCATGTTGCTTTGAAAAATAGGCCTAATCAGCATAATTGAGCCTCCGGTGCATCATAATCCAACTATCTTTGGGGTACAAAACAAAATTAGAACATTAGGAAGGGACTAGACATACATGTTTCATCATGATTAAATAGGGATATGAATACAAAAAGACATGACACAACATAATATTTACAAGACATAACACAAAGAATGAATAAAAGATAAACATATGTACATAGGTCCACATGACTGAAAACCCTTAAGAGAAGTAGTGCTTGATATGATATCCATGGACTAGTAGCTCCATGAATTCTCCATCCAAACCCTTGAGGTAAAAATTACTTTGACCACTCTTTTCTACATTTTTATAAGGCTCAATCCACAAGGCTTCAAATTTTCCATATTTTCCTTTATCTTTGGATCTAGAATTTTACATGAGGACAATGTCTTCAACCTAAAAATACCTTTGGACAACCTTCTTATCAAATAAGCACTTCATTTTTTTTATCTTGATAGGTTTCTTTCATGGGTAACCCTTCTTGATTCTTCTAATTTGGTTAATGCATGCACTATTAAGGAGATGGCATCACTCTCCTCTCCTTCAATTTTTCAGAGCAATCTATGTGTAATAAATTAAAGGTTGATTGGAATATTGGATTTAATTATATAAATTAATTCAAAAGGGATCCTACCAATGGCCTTCCTATATGTTATTTTATCCTCCCAAATAATAAATTTTAACTTATCATCCCATATTTTCTTGTTTGAGTTTAGTGTCTTCTTGATGATGTTCATGATACACTTATTACTAGATTCAACTTGACCATTTTCTTGGGGATGATAAGGAGGTGAATACATAAGAGTTATCCCATATTGAGAACATAGAGATCAATGAGATAATTGGATCAAACACATTGCATTATTATAAAATATCCTTGATGGTATACCAAATCTTATAATGATGTTATTCAGTAGGAATTCAATCATCACTTTAGATGTAGCATTACTTATGGGGATTTCCTCAACTTATTTAGTGAAGTAATCATGGCCACCAATACATATTTGTATCCATTACTAGATTTTTCAATGATCTCCCCAATAAAACAAATGTCTCATTGTTGGAATGGAGTCAAGAAACTAATATTAAAGTGAGGGGAAGTGCAATTGCAAACTTTATCTTGCCTATGAACCTATATAAAGAATCACATCATTAATAAATTTAGCCACATCCTTGAAAAATGTGAGCCATCAATTTCCTACTCATATAATCTTATGTGCAATATTTCTTGGCATGAAATATCTACCACACAATCCTTGGTGACATTCCTTTATAAATTTAATAGATTACCCCTAATCTAAACATTTAAGGATTACACCATCAAGGTTCCTCCAAATTAACTAGTTTTGGAGAAAAATATACCTCTAAGTTGCCAACTTTAATATTCTCTTATGTTGATCATCCAATCATGTAGGATATATTAGGTTCTCCAAATAGAAAATAATGTCCTTATACCAAGGATAATCCATCAAATTACAAGGAGGAAGTGATGAGTTATAGCTCACTTGATAAGGCCAAGAAATACAAGATATATTGTCCTTTGGAATGTGGATCATGTATTCTAAATAGACCAAGTAGCATCCTACCAAAATAAAATATTCCCCATAGAGTTTTGAAGGTAATATTTGGTTGTTCATAGTCTTTGACAACAAATTTATTTTACCTTGCAAATCCATCTATCATCAACATCAATTTAAACCATGTCACCTTTTATAGTAAATCTACTCTATAATAGAAAATGGATAATTGTCATTGAGCGACTTAATGTTAAAATTTATAGAATCCACACAAATCCTAATGTCGCATTATTATTCCTCACTAAGACAAGGTTAGATAACCATCCTTAATGATTTCACCCTTTTCAACTTCATGAGTTCCTTTTGTATCTAAGGGAAAAGTTTGGGATTGATGGGTATTTCCTTTTATCTAAAAATATTTGTATCAAGCTCCAATGGAATGGTATGCTAGAACAAATATTCCTTGTAAGAATGTGGTTCATCATAAATATTGGATGAAGTATTTATTTTACTTATTTAATGTATATAATTCACATCTTCTTCTCTACTAGTTTCAAATTATTCTCAAGGAAGATTATCTTAAGATCTAATTTAGTTCTTAATTTCACTCCCTCTACATCTTCCTCATTGAAAATCTCGTTCCTTGTCTTATAGTAATCAATATTGTCAAACATCCTTTTCAATGCCACACAAATCATTAGAATGTTATTGGTCTTGAGTTGGATATTCTCATTGAAAAAGAGTTTTTTTTCATCTTCTTCTTCAACCATAGGCCACCAATCAATAAGCTAGTTCTCAAAATAATTTATACAATTCAAGAGCTCGTATATCTAGCTATCATCATCAAAGACTTTCTAATGACATATATTGTCAAGAATTCTAGGTCTAGTGAGAATTTAAAAAATATACCTATAATGGGATTATGTCAAAGAAGTATCAAATTTTAAAACTAAATAAAAAAAGGAATTAAATACAATATTTTTATCTTTATCCACCTACTTGATGTCAAAAGCATCAAACATTTCAATAGAGTCTAATATTTAATTCCTATACATAGTTATCCTTTTCTCCTTAGTAGTGTATGAGCAAATCTAATACAAAATCAGATCTAAATCACCATTGAATTTATGAACTTTATACCATGTTTTGAAGCCATGTTCAATCCAAGCATCAAGGCTTCATATTCAACCACATTGTTGGTGCATTCAAAGTTCAATCTAAATATGAGCTTATCATTTGCATCATTAGGTGACAAAAAAAACCCCTACACCATTTCCTTTTCTTGAACATGCACCATAAAAGTGCATGTTCTATATGCCATTACTTTAGGAACTTCCAAGTTAATGACATAAATCAAGATCAACCTAATTTCCAATGTTGTTGTCACAATATCTATAAAATTATCTAGCTCAATGTTTATGTAACATGCCTCATTATTTGCTTCAACTAAATTCTCCATGATGTGAAAAAATTTCTTCTCTTTATACAATTAGACCTATTTATCTTGAAGCAATATGGTAACATAAGATAGATCTCAACTAACCATCCATTTATTAGCAAAGAAGTATAAATGGATCAACAATCTATTAGTTACTTGTAGACACTACACCAAGAAAAAAATTAGGTGTTTACTAGATATCAAGACATCCACCTCAAAATCATCCTTAGGATCCTTGGGGATTCATTTGGATGATTGAATATATGGTTGGGATATTGATATATAATAAAGCCCTATCTTTATGCTTTGGGATCCTAACCAGTTCTCTCATTGGAACTTGAACTTTTAATTGGCTTAAAGCTAGATTCATATCCATGGGATGGTATTTAGGTAAAGGAGTGGACAATGGAATATTTATATCATTAATGTCAAGGTTGAAAGACAAAACCTTATCATTAGTATTAGTAGAATTCTTGTCCTTAATTGAAACTCCAAATCCTTTAGTTATGTCAATATTTTTACGTGAAAATACTTGTGTCTAACTTGGCATGGTGTTAAGAGTGCTAGAGGTCACGATGGTGAGCATAAAGGATTCGTTGGAGGCTGCGGTGGGTGCTAGGATTTCTGGGGGCTCAGATGGAGGATGCCCCTCAAACAACGAATGCTCGAGCGCTTGCAGAGAGCATAAGGCAAAGCGTCCAAGGGGTGCAGGGGAAAAGAATAGAGTTGCAGTCCACGGACCTATGTTTCGGGGAAAAGCCTATGAATTCTAGTTGGGAGTGGTGAATGCAGATGAAGGGTATATTCTCTAGGTGGTAGGAAAGAAAGGAAAACCAACCTGGCATTCGTTTCTCTGCAAGAAGAGCTTGATGAAGAGGTAAATCACAATGTTAAAGTTTTCTCTGAACTAGGTTTGATTGGCCGCTTCAGGGGATTCTGGCCAAGTTTGGGTAAGTTACATGAATGGATTTCAAAACACTGGGAACTTGTGGTGAATGGATGTATTCAAATTTACCCAGTCTCGAGAGGATTTTTTATTGTTTTTTTTGAATTTGGGACTGACATAAATAAAGTTCTGGGTGACTATTTTTGGAGTTGGGAAGAAATATTTTCTTTGTCACTGAAGCCATGATATCTGGCTTTTAATCCTGCAACAAAAACGTTTGATAGAGTGCCATTGTGGGTGAGACTCCCTAAATTTCCTCTCCATATTTGGTTTGAGTCCTGTTTGGAGGCTATAGGAAATTCTTTAGGAATTTTTTTGATGGTTGATGATCATTCTTCAAATCTGATGCACTCAACATATGCCTAGATTTTGGTGGAGATGGAAGTGGCAAAGACTCTTCCAGAAGATATTGAAATCAACACTTCTAAAGGATGTTGGAAGTAGCCTCTAAACTATGAAGGGGTTCCATTCCATTGCAGAAGATGCTTACAAACTGGACACCCGGTTGCGGAATGTGAAAAACCTCAAGTACCAAAATCAGCCACTTGGTGGAAGGATGCGTCTCATTCATATTATGCAGTGGAGAAACAAGGTGAGAAGAAGGAGGAACATAGAAATAGCTATTATAAAGCGGTGCATAACTCGACTGTAAATCAGCTAAATGGGGCCTCAGAACAAAGGGGGGGGTCAGGTCACATTGAGGTGCCTGCCTTGAATGCTAATACCGTGGTGAGAATGGAAGAAGAGGTGGTGGAACAATACCACCAAGGTGCTAAAACCCCTAAGTGTAGGGAGAAATTGGGACTAACTAGGGGCCAAGAAATGGGGGAGATACATGGCACCTCAAATGACCAAAGTGGTTATGTTGATGTGGTGAGCAAGGAGAAGCTAGTAGGAAGCTTGATACTCCAAAGAAATGCCAGAAGGAGGCTACAAGAATGGAGGAGGGATGGAAGGTTGTGAAGGGTAAGCGAGTTAGAAAAGGAAAGAAGGAAAATTTCAACATGGTCCTTTGATCATAGATAAAAGGAGGGACCAAAGGCAAAGGACACTCTTGAATGGATTGTTAGAGGGTTCAGGTTGTGTGGCTCTAATTCTAGATTCATTGGGGGTTTTTGAGTTGCTGCTCTGTGTATTTTTTGTTTTTTGGTCTCCTTTGCAAGGGGAGATGGTGTCCCTTGTTACCATCCCTGTTTCGGGGTAGGTCAAATCCCAAAAATTTAATAAAAAACAATGCTATTACCGATCAAAAATAAAATAAAATTGCCTTTTATGTTCCATACTACTAGATAATATATTAACGCGTTTAGATTTAGAGACATACATCTTTTTCAAACAGGCATTTTCCATGTGTATCTTTTCCTTCAATGGTAAATTTTATATAAGCTTATTCATGTTCCTTTTTGCACTATCATTTTTCTATTTTATTTTTTTTTGCACGTGCAATTGATGTATTAGGTACAAGTTCATTTCTTTCATGAATCTTGGTAGTCACTTTCCTATTTCTCAACTAGTACTCACTGTATCCTTTCAAGATAGCAATTCGTTGGTGAGATCGTTGATGTCTTCATTGAAAGGATTTTCTCTCTTATACCTATTTTGCATGTGTTCCTTAAGCTATTTGAAGTCTTTTTTTTGGAAAATCATAGTAGATGTGGCATTTTTCTTGACCAGATATAAATTATTCATCATCCTCATAAGCATAAACCTAATCCACGTCATCATGTTCATAATATTTATGTGTCCCATCTTCATATGGGGATACTTTCTCTTTTATGAGTGGTGTAATAATACATTTCACTAGATCATGAGGTCAATAACACATATCACACTAGAATGAGACTTCTTCAAGATTCACATGATCCTTCCTCAATGGATCAAGGTTGTTATTTTCTTGGCACTCTTAGTTTCCATGTCTTGTAATTGTATTTTTTTCATTCTATGTAGGTATCTTGGAATAGTTATGGATGTAGGGCCCATGGTGTAGTCTTTGACCTTGATTAAAGTATGTAATAACATTATTGTAAAGTACCCCTTCTCATCCTTGGAACTCGATATGAGAGATCCTTCATTACCCCTATCAATTTTTCAAATTTATCTTCAATAGCGAGGGACATGATTGCAGTACCGACATCCACATTTAAGGGAATTACATTAGTTCTATTAACATTTTTGCCAACATATCTCATATTAATTTCAATATTGATTTTCATGACATAAGATTCCCTTAATGTTTGAGGGTTTATATCATGCGAGAAATATCCCAACTTTGTGTCAAATGCTCCATAGTATAAGACTAGGAACATTAATTTATTTTTCCTTACATGAGGAAGCATTTTTCTCATTTTCCTCACAAACATTTTGTTAAAGTCAATTATATATTCATTTTCCATTTTCTTTATTTTAGTTAGCTCATGGATTGCATATTTAGGATCCATTATGTCTCCATACTATACTTTGAACACTCTCATAAACTTATCCCATGAATATATACTATTGTTTAGGAATCTCATGTTTCATTCTTTAGCACTCTACCCCAACGACCACATGAATTGATTCATCATGACACCTTCATCCTTTGTCACATATTTATGAGTGATATTAGTGTTATTATTTAGTAATTACATTATTCACATGGAATTTTAATACTTCCACCCTAATTTTATTTGGTATTGGAGTATGATAGCCTAGAATTCCATAAAAATATAGCTTTTATATCTTTCCACTCCCAATGACTGTCTAACTAGTACAAACCCTTGAGATCATCTTCAAGGGGGATTATTAAATTCTATCTAACATTTTTTTTTTGATATCATTGTTGATTAAGAACCTACAAATTATATTTTAGGTTGTGTTCCTATTGATTTTGAATATATTAGCTAAGAATAATTCAAATCCTGGTTTAATTTCTAGGTATTCTAAGCAAGTTGAGATTGATATAGTTCAATTTGGGCCTAATTTTAACGTTGTATTTATCTAAGTTTTTCATTTAAATATATATCCTAAACTACTTCTCTTTCCATACGGTCATTGATCAAGTGCTTTCATTAGCATCATGGAAAAGGATTCAATTCCTATTCAATTTTGTGAGATGTGGGAGAATTATAATATAAAAATCCTCTTGATATTCTCACACTTGAAGGTAGTGGTATAGTTATTTCTACATCCTCATTATGCAACTAACGAGATAAATTTATATTTATTGCACCCAGGTTTATCTCATTCCTAGACATGTCATATTAATGTCTAAGACCTCTCCTACTAATTCTAATCTACTTTTCACACTAAGGAGGTTTAATTTCTAGGAATTATGAGCAAGTTGAGTTTGATATAGTTCAATTTGGGCCTAAATATTACATTGTCTTTGTCTAAGTTGGTCAATCAAATATTTATGCTAATCTAATTATCTTTACATATGATCATTGATTAAGTGGTTGTGTCAGCATCATGGTCAAGAGGATTCAATTCCTATTCAATTTTGTGAGAAGATGTAGAATTATAATGTAAAACTCCTCTTTATATTGTCAAATGTGGAGGTAGTGGTATAGTTATGTCTACATCCTCATTATGAAACTCATGAGATATATTTATATGTATTTCACTCATATCTATCTCATTCCTAGGCATACCATATTCATGTCTAAGACCTCTCCTACCAATTATAATCATGTTATCAATAGAATCACTAGAAGTATATTGATATTGATTTTTTAAGTCAATGAATGCACCTAATCTACATGATGTACCTACTAATTCTATATCTTGAGAATCAGGCATAAATGACTTACCTAAGTTCTTAGCTCCCCATTTAGCTTATTGTCTCCTAACATTAGTTGAAACTTCTTCTTGCCCTTGTCGATCTTTAGGTTTCTTCCTTCTTTCCATTTCTTATTATTTTCCTATGAGATGGTTTTGGATTTGATCTTCAATGGAGTCAACACTTCTCAATTAGGAGAGATGAACTTTCATCAATAGTAGATGCCTTTAAAATATAAATCAAAGACCTTTATATTCCAATCTATCCTAAAAATGATAATTGAATTGGTTCTTCCAAATATCAATTGAATCAAATTATTCTCAACAACAACACCAAGATGTTGGTGCTCAAATTTTTAGGTACCAAACCCATAAATCCATACCTTCTCCCATGTTCTATGAGTGTAAAACTTATGAAAAAGACCTCAAAATTATGATCATGTTGGGAAATGATGGATTTAATTACTAAGGGGTAAGGCCTTATTTGAATTTTGGCTCTACTAAACCAAGGGGGGTTACCCAAGGTGCCATGTTAGATATAACTACAAGAAAGGTATATTTACCTTGACACAAACCATACCCAACACATACTATACCCCTATTAGGTTGACACTTTGTATCTGTAATCTAGTTTTCCATAATCAAGGTTATGCACCTTATTAAGAAGACAAATTACCACACAAAATTTCTAAGGATATGTTTTTAGTCACCCTAATTCTTACAATACTTCTTAATTAATTAAATTCCATTATTTAATTCACCCATTCCTAACCTTAATTAATTAAATATTTATTATTTAATTAATTATTCCATCTTCTTCTTATAATTAATTAAATATTTTATTATTTAATTAATTATGTCACCCATTCTCCAAATTTTAACCCTAGCCTAGTTAATAGACCCATGGTTTATTAAATCAACTTACCTCATTAAATTGTTTAATCCTTGATTAATTAATCTAACGTCCATGTCTAATCATCATTTCCATTATTATTCTAATTTTTAATTCACTCACCTCTCCCAAAATATTCTCATAATGACGTGTCATAGGCATCTCTCTCACCTCCTCTCACACATGTGTGAGATCCCACCTACACCCACTAAATCTTATACCTTCTTACACATAGCCTCCAAAATTAATGGCTTCTCTATCATGTGTGAGCACACCTCATCATCTCAAACTCACCCCATTGTGAAACTTGTCACAATGCTAATAAGCCATACCTCCTTGATCCAAATGCTATCTCACAATCAATCCTAGCTCTTCATCAAACAATCAATCTTGGCCCTCCATTTCCTCCTTCCAATTTCTATAAATTGGAGCTTCATCTCCTCATTTTCATAACTTGAATCATATAGCCTTGTTATTCTAGTACTTTGGTGAGAAATCCACATTCAAGCAATTGATAAAATCTTCAAGACTTGGGTGCACTCTTGAGCTCAATCCATGGAGGGTTAGTGAAGGTATAAACTTGGGTTATGCATTTGAATTCATTTATTTTTACCTTTGATGTCAATTTAATCCCTTATATTTTTGCATGTCTGGTGGGACCCATGTCCCTTCTAACTTTTTGTTTGATTTTTTGTGAAGTTTGAAGTGTGTAGGTCCCAAACTTTGTTAAACTATGCTTTCGCTTCGACTAGCTGTGCTTGCACTATGACTTTTGGTGCCTCTACTTATGTTTGTTGCACCCATGCTCATAATTTTGGCACCTACATGTCAACCTATGATGAATACTATGATACCAATCTACACATGGTATCATGATAAAAAATTCCTAATTTAAGATCATCCATGGACCCAAAAAATCAAATAACTCAACATCAAGAGATCCCAAATGGTAAATTAAAACTGTGATACTCAAACAAAGAAAATACAACACCATAAAAATATCACTATCAAAATCTCCCACTAAATTATGTAATCATGATATCCATGAAATCATGATAACCACATCCTAAATAAAAATCATCAATGACCCTCACACAATAATATAACTCAACTACAACATTAGGATATCCAAAAAGGAAAAGTAAAAACATGATCTTCAAACCAAGAAGATACACTGCCACTATCAATCAAGAATCAATACAACAACACCAAGAATGAACCTTCACAATTAATCATTTTGTGCCAAATTCCTAATGGTATAAGTAACCACAATGACACCATGACAAACACCAAAAATACTTGCACTGAACTTGGATTGAGTCTCACATGAATGCATTGTATAGTAAAAAAGTGTAGGTCCCACAGCATAACTGTTCGAGTAACACCATCTCTATACCTCATAGTGACAATTAAATCAATGAAATAAGTGAAATATATGGAACCTATATGTATATATAGCCTACACCATTGTATAAATTATAGAACCCACAATACAACATACAAATTCAACATACACTAGAAAACATGTCAAACCAATATAATTAGAAATATATGTAAGTTTTCAATGACTCAAAACACCAAATCATCTCTAGATTCAATTTTCCATAAACTCACAAGTTACCATAGTCAAATAAACAAATAAATAGATAAAAAAATAAAGAAAATAAATCACATAACAACATCTCAAAACTTGATCCAATGTGTAGTTCTCAAAAAGAGTTTTTTTACTATATGAAGTCCGAAATTGGGCATTGCATGCACAATAAATGACCTCTCCAAAGTTCAAAAGTTAAACATGAATTTCATCTAGAATTTTCTATAAAAAGTAGAAAAATATATAAACACCACAGATACTATAGCATAGTGCTCAAAAATAGCTTTATGTTGAGTATAATAAGTAAAATCCCAGTGAGAAATTTATGGCCTCTAGAAAAAATTACCCCATTATGCATTTCAAACTAAGCAAAGGTGGAAATCTGGTGGTGGGTGGGTGGTTGGCTATTTCTCCACTAGTGGTAGTGCCTAAGCAACACCACTCATTGGGTAGCATTGAGCTCAACTCCTGTGGCCTAGTCACAACGAGGGGTTGGCCTCGCCATGTGATAGTGAGATAATCATAGATGATGGTTGTTGATCCCTCATATGATCAGGGGTTGTATGCCAAGTCCCTATCTCTATAACATACAAATATTAGCATTCAATTGGAATTTTTTTAATTAAGAATAATGTGGATTGTACTTAGTGATGTAGGTGTTGGAAGAATATTCCCTATCTTATGAAATTTTTGATGAATTGACTATGAAAGTACATGGTATTATTGTATGGACCATTTGATGGTATAAATTTATATTATATTGTATATATTTTAATAGATCTCATTTCTTCATGACCCCCAAAAAGGCCACAATTTTCTATCACCAAACCATATAGTGTCATATATGAAAATATGGATTTTTGGGCCTTTTGGATTCAATTATGAGATCTATTTCTGAAAAATTAAACATAACTTTCATCTACCATTTTATATCAAAAATAGAAAAAAATAGAAACACAACATATACTATAGCATGGTGCATAAAAATAGATTTATGTTGACTATAAGAAGTAAAAAATATGACTCCTAGTGAGAAAGCTATGGCCTCTAGAAAAACATTCCCCATTATGCCTTTCAAACTAAGAAAATGTGGCAATTTGGTGGTGGGTGGGTGGTTGGCTATTTATCCAGTTCCTAAGTGGCACTGCTCATTGGTAGCACAAAGCTTAACTCATGTGGCCTAGTGACAACTAGGTGTTGGCCTCACCATGTGATCATGATCTAAGCCTAGATGATGGTTTTTGGTCCCTCATATGATTAGGGGTTGCATGCCAAGGCCCTATCTCTATAACCTACCAATGTTATCATTCGATTGGTAATTTTTTAATTAAAAATAATATGGTATATACTCAATGATTTAGGTGCCTACATAGGAAGAATATTCCCTATCCTATAAAATATTTTGATGAATTGACTATGACAACACATGAAGTGGTTGTATGGACTATATGATGGTATAGATATATATAAGTCGTGTTAATTTAAATGTATCTCATTTCTTCATGACCCCCCAAAAAGGCCACAATTTTCTAGCACTAAACCATATAGTTTCATATATGAAAATATGGATTTTGGGGCCTTTTGGACTCAATTATGAGATCTATTTCTGAAAAATTAAACATGAATTTCATCTATCATTTTGTATCAAAAATAAAAAAATATAGAAAAACAATAGATACTATAGTGCATAGTGCTAAAAATAGATTTATGTTGACTATAAAAAGTAAAAAATATGACTCCTAGTAAGAAAGTTATGGCCTCTAGAAAAAACTACCCCATTATGCCTTTCAACTAAGAAAAGGTGGCAATTTGTTTATGGGTGGTGTTGGTTGATTTTAATGAACCAAACTTAATCTCATAAGTTTTCTATGAATTTTACAAATTCAATAGTTTATAACTGTGAGGATTGGCCAACGAATAGGTGAAAGCTTGCTAGGCTTTCCCTCTGCACTTTGGGCTCTGCAAAACCCAGAAGGGCGATCCCTACAATGTATCTTATGACACTCTTGTACCAATCACCATATACACTATAATTAAAACAAATAATTCTCCTTCAATTGTTTAGTAGACAAAATACCCTATAGATTTAGCTAACCTTCATGGTAATATCTAACTTAAACATGAGAAAATATTATGATTCAACTTGACATACATTCACACAAAATATAGAGTTTAAAATTGGTTTTGAATGTAGCTACAATGAAAGATTTGGGAAACTATAACATTAATTGACCAGTGCCTTATCCTATGGTGGAGAATTATAAACCATGTAATTAAAGACATGTAGAAGCATTATTCCTATCACGACAATTCCTATCAATGATTCCTTACACCATTAATACCAGATACTTAATCAACAATACTTAGTGATCCATGCATGTACATTCACATAAACCTTCATTCATGTTAATACATATTTAACTTATTCTTTGAATAAGATAAATAACAATGAATAAGAATTATGAAAGAAAATAAGATGAATAGAAGAAATGCTTGATTGTTTTGTATTCAAAATTTATGCAATGTATACAATGGAGAATGTTGGCCTTGAATATTTTTCTAATTGTATTTCAAGATATGATAGTACTATTAACACATTCACCATTACAGGATTCAAAATAACCTTAGAACCTAAAACAAACTCAATTTCTATTACTTAGACTTGGTTACAACAAATTTATTTGAGATAAATTTGTTAGCAACCCCGTACAATTGGCCTTGAATTCCCTTTTATAAGAACAAGGGAGCAAAACAAGCTACGAGACAAAATGTACACATGTCAAGTATTCATTTGACAATCTCATTACAACAAAAGGTAGTTATATTTTCCCAAATACAAGGGAGAATTTCACATAATACAAAAACCATTTTCATTTTTTGATGAAGATTCTCCAAACTTCCAAAAGGCTCTTCAGTTGGTGCAAAAAATTCCTTCCATGAGCTAAGCACTTGTTCCACGTGCTCCAAAAATTGAGGATGAAGAAGCATAAAGTGAAGAAAATAATACACCAAAGTAACTCCACATCTGCACTCCATGCCACCATATTTGAATTTGGAGAGAATACAATATTTAACTTTGTTGTATCTAAGGCCTAATATGTACTAGTTCCAGGCCATGTATTGTATCTCCCTCACTGTAATCTTCATTATTGAAAACCTACAACCAAAATTTTAGTTACCACCTCACCACTGCAACACCCTACTCATCTAGGACATCAATCTACTTTCCTTTCCAAAGATCAATATATTCTTCATAAGGCTAATTAAAAGCAATAACCTGGTCAACTTTTACCCTGTATGGAGTGTACTTAATCACCACTTGGTTAGCCTCCTTGTCAAACTCCTTAAGGAAAATCCTTGTATGAGTGAGCATATCCATACTAGTTTTTAACTTTTCCATGTCAACTTCATCAAAAATTAAGGCTACTTGAATTGCAATCACCTTATTTTCTTGGCCTTTCCACTCCTACAGGGGTTTGACTTCACCATTTTCACCCAAAATATCTAGGAGTAGACTAAACTTCAACTCATCAAACTTCTTTACCAACTCTCTAATCTTTGCCTCCAATAGTTCAATCTTTCCTTGGAATTCTTAGATTCCATTCACAAGCTTGAGATTAGGTTTAATGTTAGGTGGATTACTTGCATCATGCTTAGATCCAATTGCCATAAGCCTCAAATCCCAGAATTTAGGAATCCATTTTTCTATTAGCGGGATAGCCACTTCTTTATCCCTATCAAAAATATTTACCACATTGAACATGGAGGAGTAGTTTGAATGGATGTTGATTAGTTTCCTTTCTATCCCCTTGTTTAGATGTTCAAGTACTGTTGTCACAATCTTCAAATTTCTCACATGAATGATCTCATCCTACTGCTTACACCTCTCCTCATAACCCTTGAACTACTTAATCAAATCTTCTCTTATGACTTCCCTAGATGAGGGTGCATCTGAAGTACTTGGTTCCTCAACTAAAATTGACACATTTCTCAAATTATATGGAAAAATTGCCAATGAAACTTATAGAGGAGTAATAGGGGAAGATGGAATTTTATCATGAGGTGATGGGGGAGCAAAAAATTCAATTTACATTGGTACATTAATCTACCTTTTTTGCATCTATTCTCTCAACAATGTCATTTCTGTTTGCAATTCTGCAACTCTTTGTTGACCCTTGTTGTACTCAACCAACATGTAATTATACATTTTTCTGAATTTGTCTCTTTCTATAGTCACAGATTCCACTATTGCCTTTGTAAATTGAGCTACATTTATAGACATAGTAGCTACGTCAATTGCAGGGGTATCTGAAACTCTCTTGATAATTAGCCCTCCCCTATAATCTGCAGTTGGATCTACAACTGGAGGCTTCTTTGTATTTGGGGCTAGGGCCCAAATTGTAAGTGTATCCCATTGTTCACTAAAAGTAGATCCCTATAAAGCAATGGTTGCATCTTCCTTTGTGGTGTAAAGTGGCATGTCATACCTTCTCACTATATCAATAGCAATATTAGAAGCAAGATCCCACTCTGGTAGCAAAAGAAGACCACTCTTTCTTACCAATTCTCTTCCCTCTTGAGCTATGATGCTCTGAAAATTTTCCCTCATTTCTTGTCTAACTTGGGCTTCAACGAATTTGGAAATTGAGGGTTCAAGCTTCCCTTCTTGGCAATGTTATCAACATATTCTTCCCTCTTTTCCCTCCATGAAAACTCCTTGAAAGCAAGTAAATTAACAAATTAATCATCGTCAATTAATTTCTACATGCCTCTTCTCTAACATCATTTATATTGTTCATACTAGTTAAGTCCACCTTGCTCAATCTGAGGACCATATGTTGTGGAACTATCTCCCTAGGGGGAGAAGGCATACCCTGATGCATTTCCTCTTTAGTAACAAATATATCATCATCAGAGTCTTTTGAATAATCTACCAAACCACTTGATTCTATCCTTTTCTTCTTTTGAGGTGGCTGCCTTGGTGGTGCTAATACTCTTGGTGGTGAATCAAGTTCAATAGATTATGGAGCAGTAGATCTTGGAGGAGACAATGGTGGAAATTCATGTGTAGGTGAAGGAACTCTTGACCCCTCTAATTGAGTAGGGGTGGGTACTGTTTGTTTCTTTCTCACTATGTCCTTCCTCCTTGTAAACACTATTATTTTATTTGGAGGTTGGTAAGTGGGTCTTTCCTCTAACTTAGGGGCCTTCCCCTTGTCTTGTTCCTCACTTACCACAAATTTTCCCTTTTCTTGAATCAACCTTTCTTCTTTTAAACTCCCTACAACTTGCTCAAAATTTTGAATCACATATTCAAAATTTTGAATTTCATCTTTGATATCCTTAAGAGCTGAATATTTTGGATCCCTTATTTTCATTTCCTTCTCCAATTTGGTGAATAAAATTCACTTCATTTTCCTATCATCCTTTTTTTGGAAATCAAAAATATTTATGATCACATCTTCAGGAACATGAAAGATATGGGTGGACCTTGAACTCCTGATTCTATTTTTCA
The DNA here is from genome assembly GCA_007115665.2 of Sequoiadendron giganteum. Taxonomy (NCBI): domain Eukaryota; kingdom Viridiplantae; phylum Streptophyta; class Pinopsida; order Cupressales; family Cupressaceae; genus Sequoiadendron; species Sequoiadendron giganteum. The sequence goes on from CM021109.1 coordinate 74,187,053, forward strand.
ACAAAACCATGAAACCCTCAGGGTCATGGTTCCTTTCCCCAACTCTCTTCATCCCAAATGGTTTTAGTATATCAAAAATTTCTCTCCATCTTCCCTCCTTCATGAAAAAGTTAGAAAACACAATATATGCTAGGAAAAGGGTTTCCTTCCTCTAATTTAGTAGATGATTGTCTTCTACATAGCCAAATTGCCACATCACTTCAAGAAAACCAACTCTTAATGGCACATCCTTTGGAAGTATGTGGGGTGTAACACTTGAGACATAAACCCTAAGAATTGTGCTATTTGGGTAGGGGATCACATATCCCCAATTATGCTCAATTTTTAGACCAGGTCTCCTTTCTTTCAACCTCAGAAAATTATGCAGTTATGTAGGGATCCTTGGCATATTCATGATCAAAACCCTTTTCAATTTGGAGGAAAAAATGTTTTCAAACACCACAAAACTAGACTGGTGATCATTTCTATCCAAGAGTCTAGTCCAAAATTGGACAGGTAAGTCAATATCATCCTCTTTTATGACCAATGTCATATCTTTACCAAAGAATCTAGCTTCCTTGTAGAGAAACATGTGCATGATCAAAGAGTACCACCAAAATCTTACCCCATTATCAACATTATTTAATGCAACTAAACCTCTATGTATCCTTTCTGCCAAATATGATGAAAAGTCATAAAGGTTATTGCATGTGGGGTGTTGATTATGGGAAACCATGTACATAGAGGTCATAGGCATGCTCATAGCTGGGTCAAATCCAAAAATATGGCACAAGGAATAAAATGTCTTTTGGAAATATATGGGGAAGGGTTCCTTATCAGATGGGCCTAGAATGATTTTTCCCTTTCCCTTGATAGTTTCCAAGAAATGTTGCAATATTGAGACCTTGAAAGTGTGCCTTAATTTCTCATATTCAAATATTAGTGCCTTCTCATCAAATTTAACCATGTCCTCACTCCATTCAGTTAGTTTGAAGACCTCAACTATTTCATTTTTGGTAATCCTTACCATTTTAACACCATCATAAGTTCTTACAACCCTAGAAATTGGATCATAATTAGCTACTGCTGCTTTCAGAAGGTCAACATCCATATAAACATTAGGCATAACTAGTTTACCCATATCCAATCTCTAAGGGTTACATATAGGAATACCATAGTTCTTATTGCCAAACTATTAACTAAATTTTTCCCATCCGGTGTATGACAATATGGCATCCTTGATGGTAGATTGTTTGTCAATGATACCCTCTCCTATTTGAGGGCCTTGGAACATACACTGACCCTTGGGTTTATTAGTTGTTGATGGTTTTAACTAATCAATGAGGTCTTGAAAAAGGGGTCTCTTCTTTTATTTTGTTCTAAAGGTGTGGGCTCGAGGGGGTGCCATGGTAATAAGGTTCTTTACTTGATTTAGGGTTAAGAGCATAAAAAACCTAAGGTTTGCAACTAGGGTACGAGTTTGACACAAAGAAACAACAAGATTTAACAATTTTATCATTTAATTAAATGTCAAACATTAAAATAAATACAAGAAAATAAGCAATTCTATTTGATAGAATGAAGGAGCGAGCACTTTCAAAAAAATTTCAAGCAATTGAAGCATAGGGTATCGATTTTACTTACTATTTTTCAAATGCTTGAAAACCCTAATTTATGGATGCCAAATGAGCTTGAAAATGTAGTAAGAAATCCTTAATTGCTTTGAATTATTTAATGAATTAAAATTATTCTTTAAAACAAGTTTTTATAGTGTTAAAGTAATCAATTTGGTAGTTTAGCATCTTATCCACCATTACCGTTCACTCGCACGAACCAAAATGACTCACTTAGCCTCAATTTCAAACTTCAAATTCCAACCATTGATCCTGCAATGAGATGGTCCGATGAATGGCTTAGATTGAGTCAAACACGTTTGAAAATTTGATCATAGATGACCCTTTTAATTTACCAATCAAATTATGCCATGTGGATTCATTCCATGTCATCCCGCAGGCCCCACAATTTCCATGAGCTTCGAAGATGGCCACATGTCATTTTCCCATTGGGTCTAACCCATGCACATCTTATGCAGTGGGGTGGTGGGGAATGGCCTAGATTAAATTTGGTGCCTCCAATGTACACGCCTGTTAACTCTTCAAGTCATTTTCCTAGATGTTTATCCCTCCGATCAAATGGATGATCACAATTATAACATATTACTTCACATTTAACCATGTGCTCAAATAAACCCTTTAGTAGCTCGACAATTAATGTCCCTTCATAGCATGTCAAAATATTTCATACCTCACTATAGTCCCCTTGATGGCTCAAATTACGCCACATGGCGCTCCCTGTTGCCCCGCTAAAAGATGAAAGGTACTAGTGGGTTCCCCGCAGGCTATTGGGGAAGGGCTTAGATTAACCCACAACATCCAATCATAACCATTGATATACTTAGGCTTGATTCTTGTTTCCTTCAAAGGATGATGGACCCTGCCTTGAAATAGGACACATGCCAACCACCCGCCAACCCGATGGTATTGTTCTATGAATATTATATTGTCGCGGGCTAGTGGGGAACAGTCAAGATGCAATCACAAGATCCAACCACTTCCATTAAAGTTATAATATGCATGTGTAAAAATTTAGTAAATTAAAGGGGGGGCCTTGCTAAATCGATGAGAATGGGGAACATATAACCTAAAGTATAGAATTTAGATAAATGCATAATGTTTCCTAGCGATGAAGTGACCGACACGACCTAGGCAAAGGGGTTGGTAAGCCAATGAGTTCGATGGCTCAAGAGATAACTTGGGAAACTAGGAACGAGTAATTACCAGTCAACCACAATTTAGAACGTATGCAAGGGATTAACACTTAGGATTTTTCAAGGGGTTTAAGGCACAAATAAAACCCTAGAATAGAAGTGTGAACCCCGATCCTATACTTGCACAAAGACAAGAAGCAAACACATTAGTAAGCTCATATGCAAGATAAAACAAGGATTCCCCATGAAATCCATTTACAATGCTCAAAATAGGAAAATTAAGAAACAAAACATAAAAAGCAATGAAACCCTAATTAAGCATGCAAAATCTTGATCCCATGGGGCAATTGGTGCTAATTGGTGTGTCGAAATTGGCCCTTTCCCAACTCCTTTGTTGCAATGTTGATGATTTGTGGATGATTGAATCTCCTTGATGAGATTTTGGCATAACCTTGCTATGAAATCATGAAAATGATGAACAATTACTATGAAATAGGAAAAATTAGCTCTCAATGTGAAGAGAGTAACTTTGCTCAAATTGTGGATGATAGAATGAGAGGAAGAGTCTCTCATTTATAGATTTCCAAACTAGAAGAATGAGTGAAATTGAGCAATGTGGGATCATTCAACATCCAATGGAAAAGTGCCACTTGTCAAGATGTAAATGGTTGAAGGTTGTGCATATTTTGGCCAATGTGCATGATAAATGCCATTAGGTGGAATTTGAAATTGATGAAATGAAATGTGAGAGGGAAAAAGGAATGAAATAAATGCCAGTTGGTTCAATGCACAATGACATGTAAGAGGAGTGAATGCTTTGTTGGAAGGATAAATCCACTTGGATTTTGAATTCAAATTTTAAGGAATATTCCTCCTTTATCCCATGTTGAGAGAAAATAGGAAATTTAATAAATCAAAGTAATTGATTTATTGTGCAAGTTGCATTCTTTAGAGAATGTGACATGGATTAAGATTAAATTAATCAAAGTTTGATTAATTTAATGAAGAATTTAGGAGATATGGATTGATTTAAATCAAATTGAGAGGAAGGATTTAATTAAATAAATGTTTTGATTTATTTAACCAAAGGGGATAATGTTAGATTAAATCAAATAATGTTTAATTTATTCAATTTAATTAGAGGACTTTAGGGATTTAATCAAATAAGATGAATTATTTAATTAAAGAGGGATATGGGATTAATTAAATTAACTTGATTAATTTAATCAACAAGGGAGAAAGACTTAATTAGATAAATAATAATTTATCTAATTAAGAGATGAAAAGTGATGATAAGCTGAGAGTATGATTCAAGAAGAAATGACTTTAGTAATCAAGATCAAGCGCGTTGGTCAATTTTCCATGTCTACAAGAAGTAAAACCACAACCCTAAGTCACAAGACTCATCAAACTCAGAGAGAACGAAATTTTACAATAATTATCAGTGGAACACAAAAAAAATTAGGGGTTCGACTAGGTGGTTGGCCATTTCTCTATTGGTGGTAGTGCATAAGTGGTGGGCTGCTCAGTTTTGGGATATTGCGTTGTACACCATTGCATGAAATGGTTTATTATAATGTTATAATTAAATAATTATTTAGTTGTGATACAGCTAGGTGGTGTGGTTGATCACACTAGGTAATTATTTGAGGACCACTTGATCTTATATTGTAACATTGTATTATTATTTAATGTGTGAGATACATGTGATAATAATTCAATATTAAGGAAATATTAAATAAAGTTAAGTCTTACTACCCAATATTAAATAAGGGGTTAGTGGTTTTGTATTCACATGGTTTTATCTTACCACTATTTGTATTTGTGTGAGATTGTATCTATAAAATCAAGCACATGTTTAGTGGTTAAGGTTGGTTGAGTGGTTTGGCTGTCATTATTTGGTCTTTCTGAGGAGAGCATATGTGAATCATGGTATGGGATGTGTGAATTAATTATTGGACACATGGGGATGCATTGAGAGGCTTTATGCTTTAGAGGTGTTCATTGTAACTCTTGTATGGATTTATTGTTGATTAATATGATGGAGTGTGGATGCTTTTGGAGGCTGGGTTTTTCCCTCTTGAGGATTTTACCAGGGTATATCCAGTGTCATCTTTGATGGGTATGTTGTCTATGTTGCAAGTATGAAGGTGTTGTCATTGATATCAACTGGTTAATTGGTTGTCAACTGGTTGTTGTCATTGATGTCGTGAAAACATGTTATTGGTTGTATATGTCAAGGATATTGAGAAAATTGTAATAAAGAAGGTTATTATATGCTCCAGGTTTTTCTTCGAGATATGTTCCTATGCTTGTGCATTTTTGAGGTGTTGTTCATGATTGTTGGTAGTTTCTATATCAATAATTTGGGTCTCTAAATCATTGTACAATGCGAGATATTTTTACTAGTATGTGTACTATGAATTTTAGTGTATCTAACCATGTTTGGAGAAATGTAGTTGCTCTAGATTCCTCTGAATTTTGGTTTCAAGACGTAAAATTTAGAGAATAAGCTGATGAGTTCATGTTCAAGTAGAGTTTGTTATCTAAAGAGATTGGATCATGATAAGGAGGTGTGTGCTTAATTATTTTATGTGTTTTACACTGGTGTTGGCCGACCTTGTGTTAAACACTACTCAAAAAGTCTATGGAAGCATGGTGAAGCATGTTGGGACTTATTTAGGTCCTCATTATGTATGTGTTTGGGTCACCCTCATTCTAATTCCATCGTAGAATATTTTGGCGCCGACCTAATTTGAATTTGTAAATGCAAATGATGTATGACCAACCTTGGATGGGTTTCAAGGTTGAAGAAGGTATAAGTACAAGTTGAGATGTTGATGGAAGATAAGATAGATGCAAAAAAGTGTGTGTGATGCAAATTTGAGCAGTGTAGTGTGAATTTCTTGTTAGGGTTATGAAGGCAGTGAGCTGAAGGCATCCAACATCTTTTGTGTGGAACTACGAAAGTGTGTGAGCGAATCATGGTGGAAATATCCGTTGCATTGAGATAGTTTTCTCTTTGTAACAATCCTCTTCTATATTCATTGTAATTCTATGGTAGTGAGCCCTCCGGATGGTTAACCCTTATTGGATAGTGAGTCCTATTTTGGACAAGTAAGTCATGTCTAAGCAGTGAGCCTTTCTGGAAGTGAGCCTTTGTATTCAGTTTTGGAATTCTTTATATTGTGTGCTAATCCTCACCATGGTTCTTCCCTCATTGGGTTTTCCATGTAAATCTGTTGTTATTTTGTGTATGTTTTTACTTCTTTTAGTTTTTGCTTCTGCACTTAATGATTAATCACGCTAGAAAAGTAAAGGATTTGTGAATGGTTATTGATCTAACTTATGGTGAAAGTTTTAAAGGTTAAAATTATTACAACTGATTCAACCCCCTGTCAGTTGTCTTGTTCAAAAATTGGTATCAGAGCTTGGTTCTTTGGAGAAGAGCTTAACCACTCAAGGAAGGTTCAGGATGACGAACACGATAGTTATTGAATGCCCTAAGTTTGATGGCTCTGAGTATACTTTTTGGAAGAAAAAGATTGAAGGATATCTAGAATATTGTGGATATGATGTTGAGAAAGCTTATAAGACTCCATACATGACTTTGAATAATGGTATGAGTATTGTTGATGAGATTAAGGCACATAAAGAAAAAAATAAGGCAAAATTTATTCTCAAGAATAGTCTTTCACATTCTGAGTTAATTAAAATTGTAAATATGAAGACTACCAAAGAGGTTTGGGATGTGTTGGAAAATATCCATGAAGGAGATGAAAAGGTTAAAGAAGAAAAGTTGAAAATTTTGGAGGCACAATTTAAGATCCTATGAATATCTTAAGATGAGAGCATTAAATCCTATGCACAAAGAGTGGATGAGTTGGTAGGTGGAATGTGAGGACTTGGTGCAACAATGGATGAATCCAAGACAATGAAGAAGATTCTCAGAACTATTCCTAATGCATATAGTGAAAAGGTATCTGCTATTGAGGAATTTTTAGATTATAAGACCTATACTAAAGATCAGTTTTTAGGTACTCTAACCTCATTTGAAATGAGAAATCCTAGCTTGAGAAATGGATCAAAGAGAAAAATTTATTTTAGGGTTACAAATGCTGAAGATCTAGATGAAGAGAAATTTGATGAAGTGGAAGCTAAATTTGTAAGAAGAATAAAAAAGGGCTTAGGTAAGTTTCCTTTCAAATGTTTTAGTTGTGGAGGAATTGGTTAGTATGCTTCAAGATGTCCTAAAAGAGTTGAGAGGAATAAACATAAAGAAGGCAAAGAAAACAAAGGAAAGATGATCAAGAGAGCATATTATGTAAATGAAGATGCTGGTATTTCTGATGAAGGGTCTGATTATGGAGTGAAATGTGGAAAATTTGGTGTCCTCTCTTTCACTTCTAGGGTTTTGGACCTAAAAGGAGAGAGGTCAATTTCCACTCTTCTTAGGCATTTCACTCAAGAACAAACCCTTGAGATTTCAATGCAAAGGAGATTGAAATCTAGAAAAAGGGTTCATGTCCTAAGGGGTTGAATGATAAGAAATGAGGGGTTCACCACCAAGTGTAAACTTGGAAAATAAGATGTTTGAAAACAAAGTGTAATATGCAAAATGACCTAGAAAGATAAAACAAATGTAGTTCAAACCTATGAGACTACAAGTGTGCACCTGGGAAACTAAAGAAGACAAAATGGAGATCTGGATTACTGGAAAACCATCTGTTTATGCTAACTAAGACTCATTCACCAAGCTAGGTGAATCAATGCAATTTTTGGGAAAATGTGCAGGAATAGGTTTCAACCAAAAGGGTATCCAAATATACAAAAACCCTATTTAGGCTATTACAATGGGACTCATTCACCAATAGTGGTGAATCAGTCCACTTCTACTTTTCTAGAAATTCTAAAGTGGATTTTGTGCCTCTCGATCTACTCTTCTCTTCTTGGCTATTTTATGGATCCAAATATGCAAAATGGCACGTGTAGGTCTTCTCCAAGATTCTCCAAGGTTGAATGAAAACTTTGAAAACTTTGAAGACTTGAAAAATTTTCTCCATCTTTTCTCCTTGAAAATAATGCAACCTAGACCTACAAATCACACACAAGAAGAGGGGAAAATGTTGTGGGGTTAGACAATGGGGGTTTGCCTTGGTCAAACCCCTTATTGGTAATTAAACCTTGAAATGAAAGAAAAGGTAAAGGGAGAATTATGAATGAATAAAAGTTAATGTTGAAACTCACCAAACCCTAGCAAGAAAGTGTTGTAATTATGCTTGAAATGGCTACAATGGATGTGGTTCTTGATTCTTTCTTGATGTTGATAGATCTTGAGTGCAAAGATTGCTTGGATCATGAACTCTACATCACAATTGTGAGCACAATAAAAAACATAAAGAATGTGATCTTTGACATGATGATTGATTCTTGAAGAAAGCTCTTGAATGCTTGATAATCTGCCCTTGAAAGCCTTGAATGCTCTTGCTCAAATACTCTTGTTAACTCAATTTTCTATAAGGATCACTTGATTGCTTGCTATAATGTTAGGATGAAAATGAGAGAAAGAACCTTGTATTTATACTCGATTATACAAGAATTCTCAAAATTACAACACTATAAGCCAACATTGGATCTTGGAGAATAAAATCCCGCCAAAGATTTAAATTAAATTTTATTTTGAGTTAAAAGGGAATCATTCACCACCTTGGGTGAATGGGTCCCACCTAAGGGGAATCATTCACCCAGAATGGTGAATGAGTCCCACCTTAGGAATTTGAGGTGGGTTTTCAGGATTTTGATGTTTTAAACACCTTTTGTTGGGATTATCCTAAAAAATATAGATAAATAAGGCTTGTGGATGCAAGATGGGGCCAATTAAAGCATAAGAAAGCAAATATATTAATGAAAAGCCTAGAGGAATATGAAAGTGTGTTCCAACACTTTACAACACACCAAATAAGGCAAGGTTAAGATAAATTATGATTAAAATTATGTTTGTTATGCTTAATTAATTGATAAAACCCTAGAAAAGTGTGAAAGTGTGTTACAACACTTTACAACACTTTTGTGAGGTACTTTTAAAATACATTAGTTCACAAGGCCCCAAGACCAAATGTGAATATGTTATCCACATTATAACACTAAATGAAGGCAAAATTAAGCCAAAATTTTCAAAGAGGACCCAAACAAGCGTGAAAAAGCCAAAGGACCCTTTTTTCGATACTACATGGGGATTTTGATGATAACGAATGCTTGTTTTTGGCTATAAAATATGAATCTAATCTTGCTAATAATAAAATATCTATGAAGGAAAGCACTCTAGAGAATGTTGAAGGTAATTTGATCTTTTCTCTTCATGCTAAAGAAGAAAAGAACTAATGGGTTGTTGACAGTGGCTATTCACATCACATGACGAGTGGTAAAAGTAAGTTTGTTAAACTTGAAAAATATGATGGAGGCTTAGTTAAGTTTGGAGATGATACTGGTGCTAATATTTGTGGGATAGGTTTAGTTAGTTTTGATGGCAAGTATAATACTGATGATGTCTACTATGCTACAGGTTTAAGGCATAATCTTTTGAGTGTTGGACAAATGTGTAGTAAAGGATATAATCTTGTGTTCAAGGATGAGAAATGTAAAATAAGGAAAGGATCTGGAATAGTGATTGATGCTGGAAAGAAGTCTAAAGGATATATTTATCAACTTAAGGGTGCATATGGACATTGTTTTATGTCTCAAATTAATGATAGTTGGTTATGACACTAGAAGATGTGTCGTGAATTTTGATAATATGGTGAGAATCAGTGTAGTACAAGTTGTGAGAGATTTACCAAGAATTACAAAGCCTGTTAATGTTGTTTGCAAGAACTACCAGTTTGGAAAGCAAACTAGAATTAACTTTAGATCAAAGGAACAATCTACTACCAGACTACTAGATTTGATTCATACAGACCTTTGTGGTCCTACAAGACTGAGAAGTCTACAAGGTGATAGGTACTTTATGATTTTGATTGATGATTACTCTAGAATGACATGGGTTACATTTCATCAGAGAAAAATATGATATATTAAAAAAATTCAAAGCATTCAAAGCTATGGTTGAAAATGAAATGGATATGAAAATCAAATGCTTAAGGTCTGATAGAGTTGGTGAATTCACCTCCAATGAGTTTAACATGTTTTATAAGCACATGGAATAAGAAGACAATTTTTTTCTCTGAGAACTCCTTAACATAATGGAGCTATTGAAAGAAGAACATAATAGTTCAAGAAGCTACTAGATCAATGATAACTAAGGTAGGTCTATTAGAAGTCTACTGGAGATAAGAAATTCACACCTTTTTTTTGTGTTTAATTGAGTTCAAGTAAAATATAACAACACTAAGACTCCCTATGAGTTGTGGTATGGAAAGATTCCTACTGTAAAGTACTTCAAATTATTTGGAAGCATATGTTATATCATAAGAAATGAAGAAAATTTAGGAAAGTTTGATGCAAGATGTGATGAGGGTGTCTTCCTTGGATACTCCCTTAGAAGAAAAGCTTACAGATGCTATAATAAAAATGTCGAGAAATATTGAGAAAGCACAAATGTCGAAGTTGATGAAGCATTGAAGAATTCAATTGAAGTAGATGGATATGTATCAGATGAAATGGAATGCATAAAAGAAGTAGAAGTTTTTTAAGAACAGGAAAAACAAAATGAAGAATAAGAAGCTTCAGTGGTGCAAAAGAATAATTTAGAAGATCAAATCACTGGAGACAAGAGAAAAGGAGTGTTGACAAGAAGTAGACCTATTGCTACTGCTGTTGAAATAAATTTGTGTCTACTTTCTATAGTAGAACCTAAGATAGTAAGTGAAGTACGTAAATATAAGCATTGGATGAGAGCAATGGAAGAAGAACTTATGCAAATTGAGAAAAATCAAACCTGGGATTTGGTTCCTAGACCGGTAGAGAAAAAAATAATTGGATCAAAATGGGTATTCACAAACAAGCTGAATGAGAATGGAGAAGTGGTCAGAAATAAAGCAAGGCTTGTGTGTAAGGGTTACTCACAAGTAGAAAGTATATATTTTTAGGAGAATTTTTCTCTGGTGGGTAGGATGGAAGAAATTAGTTTTTTTTTGGCATTTGCTTCTCATAAGGATTTTAGGTTTTATCAGATGGATGTAAAATCTGTATTTCTGAATGGTGAGTTAGAAGAAGTGTATATTGAACAACACAAAGGATTTTAGTTGTCAAATGAACCAAATATGGTATGTAGATTAAAGAAGGCTCTATATGGGTCGAAGGAAGCTCCTAGAGCTTGGTATGCAAGGTTGGATAGATATTTGATTCAACAAGGTTTTAACAAAGGTATGGTAGATATCAATCTTTATTTCAAAATTGAAAATGAAAAAATCTTGATGGTAGTTGTATATGTTGATGATATTATCTTTGGAGGAAATGAAACAATGTGCAAAATGTTTACTAAAGAAATGAAAAAAGAGTTTGAGATGTCTATGTGTGGTGAGATGAATTTATTTCTTGGGCAGCAAATCAATCAAACAAAAAAGGGTTTTTTATTTCACAGTCGAAGTATGTAAAAGAAATATTGAAGGAGTTTGGGATGGATGGTTCCAAACCGGTATGCACTCCGATGGTGATTGGCTGCAAATTGAGTAAAGATGATGATTCACCTAAGGCTGATATGAGAAAATACAAATGTATGATTGGAGGACTATTGTATTTAACTGCTACTAGACCAGATATAATGCATGTAGTTTTTATTGTGGCTAGATTTCAAGAAGACCCTAAAGAGATACATGTTGATATTTTTAAGAGGATATTTAGATATTTGAACGAAACTCTGGATTATGGCTTATGGTATCCTAAGGATACCGATTTTACACTAAATGCTTATACAAATGCAGATTGGGCAGGTTGTGTTGATGACAAAAATGTTAGGAATAAGGTGTCTCAACCTTGGATAATTCCTATTCTTATTATTTGTTTTGTAAAATGTATTTCTTGCAAATAATGTAATTAAGTGTGAGTGTACATGTCTAGTTTGCATGTTGATGTGTCACTCCTCTTAATGTGTCGGCATCTTGAATTGTGTGTAAGGAGATCATGGCTGAAACGGTTATGATGGATTCCTATGACACGTAAGAGCTATGTCTGGAAGATTCAATGACAGGTGAAGACATGTGGCAACTGATAAAGTTGAGACATGTGCGAAGAAGTGTGATGTGAGTGTATTGTCGGAACGTTTTGATGCTGCCGCATTTTGTCTTCAAGTGTTGGAAATCTCCTGAAAGAACTTGCATTGCAAGTGTGTTGTAACCGTTGTGTTGAAGATAATACATTGTGCAGGTTTTGGAGTGCTGGGGTTTTTTACCGAAAGGTTTTCCCCAGGGTAAATCATTGTGTCATTCTTCATTTTCTGTATGTATGGTATATTGCTGCAATATCTTTGTTAAGTAGATTAACGAATCTGAAATTGTAAGGGTTTAAAACGAATTTGCACCATACTTTCCTTAAGAGATTAGTGTAGGAAGCTGTTTCCGCACCTGAGTTTCCTTACAAAAAAAAGTACAAGTGGTGGTGCATTATTTTTTGGTTACAGATTGGTGTCATGGTTAAGTATAAAGCAAGATTTAGTTTCCTTATCCACTACAAAGGTTGAGTATATTGTTGCAACATCCTGTTGTACACAAGTTTTGTGGATGAGACAAAAATAGAAGGATATTAGAGTAATGCATGATGATCCCATCTCGATTTTTTGTGATAATACAAGTGCAATTAACATTTCAAAGAATCTAGTGGTGCACTCAAGGAAAAACATATATCAATAAGGTATCAATTTTTGAGAGAGAAGGTTATGGAGAATGAAATAAATCTTGAGTATATACCTACAAAGGATCAAATTGTTGAAATATTTACTAAGGATCTTCCTAAAGATACTTTTGAGTATCTCCGAGAGAAGTTAGGGGTTATTACCCCTCCTTTCTTGAACTAGATGCATTAGTTTGGTGGATCTACGGATCTATCTTCTTTTTGGACTGATGTTTGGTGGCTACCTCTTAGGGGGAGTAGGTAGTGTCATGTGCTGTCATTGTGGGGTTTTTTGGGTGTACTCCTAAGGGGGAGAATTTAGTACTGGTAAATTTCTTGGTGACAAAGGTGGAGAACAATGTAAAATAACTTTTTCCTTTTCCATTGATGTCAAAGGGGGAGAAAGTATCTTGTGAAAAATTAAGGAGGAGAAAGCATTCTGGATATTGATGGTTCATAGTTATTGTGTTGTCTTTGATGGTTTTTAACATCACGTGTTGCCATCAATGATAAAAGGGGGAGATTTTTGAAACTATGGAGGTGTTGTCATTGATTTTAAATGGTTAACTGGTTGTTAACTACTTGTTGTTTTCATTGATATCATGGAAACAAGTTATTGGTTGTATATGTTGAGGATATTGAGAAAATTATAATAAAGAAGGTTTGCAGATGTTTAGTATATGCTCCAAGTTTTTCTTAGGAATGCGTTCCTATTCTTGTGCATTTCTGAGATGTTGTTCATGATTGTTGGTAGTTTATGTATCCAAAATTTGGGTCTCTATATTGTATAGTGCGAGATATTTTTGTAAGGAAGCTAAGGTAGTAGAACAACTTCCTACACTAACCTTGAGAGGAGAATAATGCAAAAAATTTACATATCTTTAACAGCTACAAATACTTAAACATAAATAAACATAAATATCATGCATACCACAACATAATGATTTACGTGGGGAAAACCCTTTTAGAAGAAAAGTCCTACACTCCAAAAGCCGCCCAATATATTATTCAGAAATCAAAACATTACAATATAATTGCAGAGCAAGCTTATCATAGGAGTATCACTACTAGAGATCAAGAGACAACCCAATCACTATCAGTCTCTTAGAAATACACCACCGTCTACATACATCCCACCCACTTATACAATTTTTTTTGAAACCTTCTAGAATTAGGGTTTTACAAGGTCATTTTTCATTTGACGTATTAATGGAAAAACCTCGATATCAATGAGAAAGAAACCTTGACATGTTAGTGATTTTTTTTGGGGGGATTTGGCTTGAACCCCACATATTTTTATGAGTGTACAATATTTGCATGATCAATCACCACATATCAATATACATCCTATCAATAAATTGTATATAATTGCAAGGTTGAGACACATTGTCTTAACAATTTTCACTAGTATGTGTACTATGCATTTTAGAGTATCTGGCCATGTTTGGAGAAATGTAGTTGCTTCAAATTCCTCTAAATTTTGGTTTCAGGATGTGTGGTTCAAAGAATAAGCTGATGAGGTTGTGTTCAAGTAAAGTTTATTATCTAGAGAGATTGGATCGTGCCAAGGATGTTTGTGCTTAATTGTTTTAAGTGTTTTAAACTAGTGTTGGTTGACCTTGTGTTAAACACTACTCACAAAGTCTATGGAAGCATGGAAAAGCATGTTGGGACTTATTTAGGTCCTCATTATGTATGTGTTTGGGTCGCTCTCATTTTAATTTCACCATAGAATGTTTTGGTGCTAACCTACTTTGAATTTGTAAATGCAAATGATGTATGGCTGACCTTGGATGGGTTTCAAGGTTTCAAGGTTGAAGAAGGTATAAGTACAAGTTGAGATGTTGATGGAAGACAAGATAGATGCAAGATTGATGTGAAAAAGTGTGTGTGATGTGAATTTGAGCAGTGCAGTGTGAATTTCCTATTAGGGTTTTGAAGGCATCCAACATCTTTTGTGTGGAACTACGAAAGTGTGTGAGTGAATCATAGTGGAAATATTTGTTGCATTGAGATAGTTTTCTCTCAGTAACAATCCTCTTCTATCTTCTTTGTAATTCTATGGTAGTGAGCCCTTCAGATAGTTAACCCTTATTAGATAGTGAGTCATGTTTTGGACAAGTAAGTCCTATCTTGGCAGTGAGCCTTTTTGGCAATGAGCCTTTCTGGTAGTGAACCTTTATCCGGTTTTGGAATTATTTATATTATGAGCTAATCCTCACTGTGGTTTTTCCCTCATTGGTTTTTCCACATAAATTTGGTATTATTGTGTGTGTTTTTATTTCTTCAGTTTTTGCTTTTGCACTTAATGATTAATCACACTAGCATAGTAAAGGATTTGTGAATGGTTATGGATCTAACTTTCGGTGAAAGTTTTAAAGGTTAAAATTTTTACAACTGATTCACCCCCCTCTCAATTGTCTTATTCAATAGTCTATTCTCTTGCATATGGATTTTGAGTACTTATTTGCATAAATGTCTATTTTGGGTTATGTGGAAATTGTCATTAAATGGATGCAAGTTTCCTTACGAGTGGTATCAGAGCTATGGTTGTGGTTGTATAACCCTAGGTTGACAAAATATCGTTTTAGTTTGAATCTATGCATTGCATGAGAGAATGAAAGAAATGGCAAGATATGAGGGCTTTGCAGGTTGTTTATTGCAGATCTAAGGGTTTTGGGTTTATTGTTATGATGGGTTGTTTGTAGATTTGGGGTGTGAGAAATATTGGGTCAAAAGGGTTTTTTGGTCGTGTATTCAAATGAAGGATTTTGTGGGGGAAATTTTGTAAATGACCCCCTGAGAAAAAATGGACATCATGGTTGGATTCAGGTTGGTCAAGAGATGAATATTGATATAAAATTCAACATATTTCTATTACTGTGAAAAAACTGTAATTTTTTTAGCCCGACCCCCCTTATCTGGTTGTATGGTTGTCAATTTTAGTATGCAAAAAAAAAATTATAAAATTATTATACCCATCATTGAAAAAATATTTCCTAAAAAATTAAATTAAAAAAATAAAAATTTAAATCAGTAAAATACCGATGAAAAAGATTTGTATTGAATTAATTTTTTTAAATAATAATTATTTTATAGGGGTGGGGTCTTACCCCCTGTATCTGCCACTGTAGTCTGTGCACACCTGACAAGGTATTGTTGCTTCCAATAGAAGGCCTCCTGTCTGTGCCAACCGGTGGATACCATCATTAACATGGCTTTCCTCGAGGCCCCCCCTTTGGTCCAATGGCCAGTCCACTTTAAAAATTGCCATTTTTTGAAACATTAACCCGCTAATAAATTTTTAATGGCTTTTAAAGTTCTTAAATAAATTTAATATAAATCCACCAGTGAATATTATTAAAAGGGCCCGATGAAATTTTGAATATTTAAAAATTTCAATGAAATGAAATATTATTTTAGGTCAGCCACTAGCTTGGTGGCGCCGTCACCCAACCACCAGAGGGCCACCCAGTTTTGCCTTGTATACTCAAATTGGACAATTTTCTTCCAAGGGCCATAACTTGTGCCGAGGGTTTCCATTTTTTCATCCTCTAGGACTTGTTGGAAAGGTGACTCAATGCTCTAAATTGTGGTGTTAGTGGTTTCTATATATTTTTTGTTTTGAAAGTATTTTTCTTGCTGGAAGTTAGGTGTTCCTATTGAGCTTCGAGAGGTCATATCTTGTGCATACAAATTCGGATTTTAGACTTCAAATAGTTGACAAAAATCTTGTTTAGAGCACTACACAACGGATGAATTTTGGAGTTGTTTTGACATGATTTATTTGTTGTTATCCTATATTGAGTTTTTTATGGGTTACTTTGACTATGGTGATACTATGAGTTTATGGATTGTCAAATCTTGGAGATTTGATGTTGGATTCATTGTATACTCAGTTGCACATCTCTGATTACTCTCATTTGACATGGTTGTAAGTAAATTATATGGATGGATTTGTATCTTTCATTGTTGTATCTACAAGTTGTGTAATATTGGAGGTGGTCTATACTTACTTTTTGTACCTATGACTTGGACATGGGTTGTCTATGCCCATAAATATTTTAGTGTTGATGCATTTTTAGTTTGGTGGCTTGGTTTAGTCACTTGGTTTTCTGGTTTTTGTTGTCATGTTGAGGAGGTGAGATGTTATTACTAGGTACAGTCATGATGTGAGACCTATGCAGTTGACTATGTTATGAAAAAATGTGGGACATGGTTGAATTTTATTGTTGGTATATTTGGTGGTGATCATGGTGTCAAGGATTTTTCTTGTGCTTTAGAGAATTTGGAATGTCATGATGTTTTATGCAGGTGCATTATTGGTGGTGTTGGATTGGTTCTTGATTTGGGTTGTGGCAGTGAATCTTCTTGGTATGAGGATCATGGTTTTACTTTGCCTTCTTTTTGGGGAGCTCATGTTGCGTTTGAGTTCTTTGATTATGTGAGGGCCTTTGGTTGATCTTCATGAGGATATTTTTATCATGATTTCATGGATAACTTGATTATACTTTCCAATGGGAGGTTTTGATAGCGATGGATTGGTAGTGATGGATATTTTTATGATGGTTTAGTAGTTGTATGTATCTTCTTGGTTTGGAGATCTTGGTTTCACTTGTATGCTACTGATATTGTAGTTGAGTGTGTGTAGACCTTGATGATCCTCATGGAGAGGATGGTAGTCATGATTCCATGTGTAGCTCGCTATCATGGTTTAGTGGGAGTTGTTGGCAGTGACGTGGATGAATCATTGGTTATGGTTATCTTCATGTGATTGGAGATATGGTTTCTTGGTTTAGAGTATGTTTGATATTATGTCATAGTTTACTCTTAATACCGGTTTATAGTTTTAGCATGATATGTGTTCTCTTGAGACTAGGATGTATGTTTTGGTGCATATGATCTCCTAAGAGGAGATGGTTAGATCATGCTGTCATGTTTATGTTCTTGATTCATGATTGGAGCTTTGACATTGATCGTGTGTGGTTCTATTTGTTTTGAGTACATTGATCATTTGCTTGATTACTTAATGATGGTGCTACATTGCATTTGGAGTTTGGCTTGGATTTATTGGTTATAGGTACTCATGGATACTTAGAGAATAGGTGATGGTTGGATTTCTCTTGTGTTTAGATACATTTTCTTGATATAGTTACTCTTTGGAGGTTTTAGAAGGAAGACCGAGGAGATTTCACCTAGGCATCAACATGAGTTCATTATGGACCAATAGAGGAGATTATTCTTGGAGTGAGTCATGTTAGCTTGGTTATCCTAGAGGAGCATTCTCATTCCCCACTCTTGGTCTACTCAAAAACTTATCATTTGAGAGATATTTACCCATTATATCTTTCAGATGTGTTATGTTTTGTGATTTGATTTCTCATGGGATTGGGTTGATTCATGGTGATTTCCCATGGAGACTCATTTGAGGATTATTTAGCATGATGTTATATGCTTTATCTTTCATAGATGTGGATCTTGAGCTATGGATAGTTAGTTTTGGAGGATTCATTTTTGATGGATGTGATGGCATGGTTATCTCCTTATGCATTTGAGATTATGATATCATTATTTGATGAGGATTATTAGGATGTGGTTTATGGGATGATTTCGAGTTTTGGGGATGGTTACTTTGAGTTTGATCTTCTTGATTAGAGAGGCTTACATCCATGTTGGTATTGGTACATTGATTCATATGTTGTACTTGGTCTATGAGATTGAGTTTATGCATTTATTGAGGTTTTTCATTTGGGTTTGTTAGGAGATCATACTTGAAACAAAATTTCACTTTTGAGGTGTTGGTAGAAGGACATTATAGTTTACAAGTTTTCTCTCTTCATGGTTCCTTTCTAGATGTTTATGTTCATATGTTTTGGGGAGGATGGTGGAAACATGTTGTAAGAGATTATGCAGCTTTTTTGGAACTTGTATGTGTGGATCATTGTTATTGTTCTTGGTAATTTATGCTTTGATTTAATTATCACACTTTGATGTAGTGTTTATTGGTAGACTTGATATTTCTTTACGTTACCTATGTCGTGGGAGTTCTTGGATATTTATATTTTTTATTGACAAGTTTGATACAATGAGCTTGTGGTTGTATTTTATGGCTTGCATATGTTCTTGGCATGAGTTTACTGATGTATTGATGCCTTGGAGGTATGGATGGTTGGATGTATTAGAATGTGTTGTGGATGATATTTCTGATCATGTGGGTTTTTATAGTTGACAACAACTTGGTTAGAGCCTTTTGTTATCACTTGGATTTGATGCTTGTGTTCTTGAATCGGTGCATCTTCACTGTGGCATGTTCTTTTTCTTCCATAGGTGGCATGTGTTGCAAGGTGTGACCCTTGGTCTCCTCTTCCTATGGTAGGAATATTCCAACACGATGCTTGGGCTTCATGACATGGTTTAACCACCTCCTGTGGATCTTGATTTTGTATAAATCCAACAACTATATCAGGCATTAACAGGTTGATCTTTTGGTGCAACGGTAGCCGCTTGTGCAACAACACTTTAGAGGATGAGAGGAGTTCTTTCTTGAGATGGTGGTCACTTTTTTCTTATTACAAGTATCTTGATGGAGCATGAGAGAATGTTGGAGATTCATGTGATTTCAAGTGGGAGAATGTTGGGATATGGTGTTGTACACCATTGCATAAAATGATTTATTATAATGTTGTAATTAAATAATTATTTAGTTGTTATGCACCTAGGTGGTGTGGTTAATCACACTAGATATTTTTTTGGGGACCACTTGATGTTGTATTGTAACATTGTATTATTATTTAATGTGTGAGAGACATGTGATAATAATTTAATATTGGAGAAATATTAAATAAAGTGAAGTATTACTACCCAATATTAAATAAGGGGTTAGTGGTTTTGTATTCACATGGTTTTTTGGTACATGGTTTTATCTTACCACTAGTTGTATTTGTGTGAGATTGTATCTATAAAAGAAAGCACATGTTTAGTGGTTAAGGTTGGATGAGTGGTTTGGCTACCATTATTGAGTCTTTCTGAGGAGTGCATATGTGAAGCATGGTATGGGATGTGTGGATTCATGCTTGGCCACATGGGGATGCATTGAGAGACTTGATGCTTTAGAGGTGCTCATTGTAACTCTTGTATGGTTGTATTGTTGATTTATATGATGGAGTATGGATGCTTTTGGAGGCTGGGTTTTTCCCTCTTGAGGGTTTTCCCAAGGTATATCTTGTATCATATTTGATGGGTATGTTCTATATTCTCTTAAATATATATTTTGAGTACTTATTTACATAAATATCTATTTTGGGTTATGTGGAAATTGTAATTAAATGGTTGCAACTTTACTTACACTCATTGGGTAGCACTAAGCTTAGTTCTTGTGGCCTAGTCACAACTAGGGGTTGGCCTCAACATGTGACCATGAGCTAAGTTTGGATGATAATTTTTGGTCCCACATATTATTGAGGGTTGTATGCCAAGTCCCTATCTCTATAACCTACCAATTTTAGCATTTAATAGGTATTTTTTTATTAAAAATAATGTGGACTGTACTTAGTGATGTAGGTACCTACATAGAAAGAATATACTGTATCCTATAAAATATTTTGATGAACTAACTTTGACACCACATGGAATGGTTGTATGGACCCTATGATAGTATGGGTCTATATGGATTGTATGGATTTCAATGGCTCTCATTTCTCCATGACCCCCTAAAAGGCCACATTTTTCTATCACCAAACCATATAGTGGCCTTTTGGACTCAATTATGAGATCTATTTTCTTAGAAGGTATCCTATAAAATATCACCCTCAAAACCCCCAAAAAAGGTGCCCAAATAGAAAACTCACGTCAAACCTTCATCAAACCCCAGATCTACAACAACCCAAGTATGCAAACACACATGTAACCTTAAATTGCCTTCATTATTTTTTTTCTAAAAATCCATGGATTCAAATATACATATAAATTTAATACGTCCAATTTTTAATAATAATAGGGGGATCTCCTCCTACAACTTGTCAACTGAGATTTGATATGAAATGAAAGAAAAATTTCATCCATATAAAACTATTTTCACATAAACCCAAGAGAGGAAATCATGTAGATAATTATTTATAATCCATAATATAAGAATAGAAAAATATACCATCAAGATGACACGAGATGTACATTGATAAAAACCTCAAGAGGGAAAAATCTAGCCTCCAGAAGAATCCAAAATCAATGTATTATCTCATGAACAAATATTACAATACATCTTCATAGTTTCCATGAATACCTCTAAAAATTCAAGTTCTTTACAAGCACTCCATGTGAAAAAGAAAATGATAATAATGTAATCACACATCCCAATCCATGCTTCCTCTCCTCACATGTATAACCCATAAGAGATGTTCAAACTAGCCAACCTCAGAAACTACTCATGTGCCTACTTTTATAGAAATAAGCTCGCACAAAACCATGAGCTAGTATTACATAAACATGATCTTACAAAACCATTTCCCTCAATTAATTGTTGGTACTAAGTTTTCCCAATATTAAATATTTTCCTATTGTACAAACCCACATTAAATATTTATACCAATGTAACCTACAACACATAAAGTAGCCCCAAGAATTTCTAACCCATTCGATGTACATATCCCTAGATCCCCTATGTGCACCATTAAAAATATTAGTTCTTACATTGTAACATGATGCAAGGTGAAAAAAATACCTTTTCCCAATACTTGATAGCCACTAAAACAACTCCACTAACTAAATATATAAAATATATAACTATAATAACATCCATGTCTTTAATTATAAGAAAATTTTTAGAAACATGAATTGAAAAAGTTCTAGCGTCTTGGGTTATTCTATACTTTAAAGGAAAAATTCATGCTAACTATAAAAATCTATCTTCCAAGTAGAAAGTGCATTAATTTTTTTTTTTGTGATAAAGTAGATATTACCAACATAGTCTTATAGAAAAAAGAAACAAAATGATAGGAACAAAATAAGGAAAATATGGGTTTTTGCTAGGTCCAAAAGGAATTTGATAGTGGAAATTTTTTTGAGCTAGTAACCAAATAGGAGATACATGCACACAAGCTCTAGAAATTCAAAAAAAAAAACAATACAAAAATATTCTTCACAATGATATAATATTTACCCTACTTGAAAACCTTTTCAAGAAAAATCTTTCCTCCAAAACTTGAACCAATGTATTCATAGTACCAAATTTTATTATAATATATTAATAGGCTCAAGATTGAACACAAGATTAAAAAATACAAGTTTGAAGAAATTTTGGTAGCATAACCTTCTATAAAATAATACAATAATTATATATCAACAATTTATTTTTTTGGCTATAAGTAGCATAAAAAACCTTCATGCAAATCCCAATGTCCAAATTAAGAGGAGAAAAGATAGAAAATTTCTTTTTTCAATTAAAACACTCCACTTGTGATCTTATCTACCTTTTTGGTAATGCGTATATGAAAAATAAATGTATTCATTTATCTTATCCAATCCAATATTTAACTCCCTATTTTCATGCTCTTTCTAATCCAACAATTCTTTTCCACCTTACAAGTTATTATAATTTCATTTAGCAACTTTCATGATAATAAAGTGATCTAATTGAAAATTGTCAAATTTAAACTACATGTGATAATGAAATATAATTAAATAATTAAATACATTTATTATAAAAGGTAAGGTTGAGACATATTTTTCCCAACATTCTCCCACTTGTAAAATACATTGCAAGAGAATAAGGAGAGCACTTGAATTTGATTGCTAAGGGATATGAGTCCAATAGATTCACTGCACCATTTGAACTTGTGTTCATAGGATTTGCCAATGCATTTGTAATTTTTTCTAAATTGTCAACCTTTTCAATCATCACTCTTCCACTCTCCACCATATCATAAAAAGTGATATGAAACATCTATACGCTTAATCCATGTGTGAAAAGTAAGGTTCTTTACTGGGTTGATGACACTTTGATTATCGCATTCAATTCAAACCACTCCAAAATTTAGTCTAATATTTAAAGACGATATTTAAATCTAAATTGAATTCTTACAAGCATGAGTACTTTCCATTTATTATTCCTCTATAGTGAATAAAGTTCCCATAGCCTATTTATTTCTCATTCAACTAATTGCACCATCAAATGGGTTAAAAAATCTACTATTAGATCTATTTCTATCCACATCTCTTTCTCAATCTGAGTAAAAAAACCTATATTTCCAAGTGTTGTGAGATTATCCCTTCTAAAAATATAATACTCTATAGTTCCTCACAATTACTTGAAGACTTCATTTTTTCCTAGTGCTCTTTGCTAGAATTAGCCATATAATGACTCAAGAATCCCACTACTTTTGTGATGTTTGGTTTTGTGCAAACCATAACATACATTAGACTACTAACTATACTAGAATAACATATCCTCCATCTACATAGGTGAAAATATACACTTATCAAATAATAAATTTGTCTCTACCAAAATAAGAACACTCACTAGTTTTTAGTTTTCCATGCTATAATATTGTAACACATATTTGACATACTTACTCTAACCCAACCATAGATTTATTTTAGCTCTATCTCTTCTAATATTCATTCCTAAGATTAAATTGGTAGACCCAAAGTTATTCATGTCAAGTTATAATGAAAGATGTCACTTAAAATTCCTATTCATCCCTTTACTGTTACCAAATATCAAAAAATCATATAAATACAAAGTGATAACAAGAAAATTACTAAAGTACACACATAAATATGATTTGGACCTTACAAATCCCAACTTCAAATCACATGAATACAAAAATTTGACACCACATTCTGGGATATTATTCAATTCCATACATAGATTTTTAAATCTACAAACCAATGAATCCTTATCTTCTACCACATAGTTCTTATATCACATCATGTAGATTTCTTCCTCTAATTCACCTTGTAAGAAAACTATCTTCACATTTATTTTCTCAATCCAATTATTAAAATTTGTTGCAAATAATAATTGAAACAACTGAAATGGTGTTCCGCCTTTTGGGAGGTGGAACACAAACTAGGTGTTTAGGGACCTAGACCTATTTCCCACAAGTTTCATTCAAGGAAATGTAGAGATCTGAATCCAAGGGTGGAATGAAGGAAAGAGATCTGCTAAAGGTTGTCCTTGGGTCTGATTATAAACTAATGATGGGTTCACCACCAAGCTAGAGCTTGGAAAGATAAATGCAATGCAAATAAAAATTCTTAACCCTAATTCAATGCAATCTTTCACTAAATGACCTAGAAAAGTATGTAAAACAAAACATAAATTTGTAGAATTGAATGTGTGCGGAAACCAAAAGGAGATTGAATGAGGCTCTGAAGTGCTATAAATTTTGACTTTAATGCTAATTGGGACTCATACGCCAAGCTGGGCGAATTAGTCCCAGATCTGGATTTTTGTGCAAGAACAAGAATTTGGCAAATGGGTATCCGAATATGTAAAAATATTAAAAATGACCTAAATTGGGACTCATTCACCAGGACTGGTGAGTGTCCAGTTAGGGTTTTTTGGAACTTCAAGATCTAAATTTGGTCTTCAATGTCTACTCTTCCTGTCCCACTTTATTTTCGGATATGAAACTATTGATTTCTGACCTATAGGTGAATTTTTGTGAAGATGACAACCTTGTGATGGCTTGAAACATTATCTCAACCTTGAAACCTAATCTTCAAAGGATCTTCAAGTCTTCAAAGCACCTAAATCTACAATCACAAAAAGAGAGAGAGAGAGAGAAAAAGTGTTGATTTTTAGTGAAAGGGGGTTTGCCTAAGTCACATCCCTTTGTAGGTAATTAAATGAAATGATGAAATAATAAAATGAAGGCATGAAACATGAAACAAAGAAAATGAATCATGGACAATAATACCTTGAATGATGTCTTATAAATCTGCAACTTAACATGAAATGGCCATGAAGGATGTAGATCTTGATCTTGACAATAGGTGTAGAACAATGCTTGATATTGGATCTTCAATGCTACATCACAACACTAGCTCAATAACATGCTTGATGCTTGCTATCCTTAACATGATGATCGAACTTGAATTTTTGTAACAAATGATGAAGAATTTTGCCGTTGAATGTCTTAGAAATGATCTTGAATGCTCTTGTAAACACTTGTATGCTCTTGTGAACTCAAACTTTCTATTATGAATGCTCATCCAACTTTCTACATGTAAAATGAATGAAATAACCTTGTATTTATAATCAATTATGCAATAATTCCAATAATTACAATACTACAAGCTCACATTAGATTGAAGAGAATAAAATCCTTCCCAAAATTTAAATTAATTTTTATTTTGGGCCACACGGGACTCATTCTCGACCATTTTTAAAAATTCTTAGAAAGGTGTGAAACTAGGTTTAGAACCCAAAAACCTAGGTGGGACTCATACACCCAAGATGATGAATGAGTCTCAAACCACCAAATCTAGGCCATACAACCTGAAAACACCTGAATTATGATTGGATGTTGATTTGTGTCAGGATCATCCTCAAAAAGATGCATTAAACTAGGCTTGTGGATGTAAAAGAAGGACAATTAAAGCATAAAGAAGCCCAATTATTTATGAAAACCCTAGAAAAGTGTGAAAGTGTGTTACAACACTTTAAATAAGGTATGATTAAGGTTAAAAATAAATTTATTTGGTTGAGTTAATTAATAAAACCTTAGAAAAGTGTGAAAGTGTGCTACAACACTTCACAACACTTTAGCATGGTACCATATTAGTTCACAAGGGCCCAATACCTAATGTGGATGTGTTAAACACATCACAACATTAGATCAAGGTGACCTTAAGTTCAATTTGTCATTAATTATTCCCAAATCAAGCAAGGAAAAGGTATAATTTTTTTCGTTTCCACATTTACACCCCACTTTAGTGAAAGGATGAAATTGCTTCAAACTCACACTAAAGTAGACATTCAAGAGGGGTCCAACTGTACCGATGTAGATGGTTTAGGATAAAAAATATCAAGGAGGTGGTCAAGCCCCTAGGATCCAGGATCCTACATCAAACTGACATAAGCAAAAAAGGACACACACAAGGTGTATGATATGCATCATCAAGATACATAAACATGCAATGTCAATGACTCAGAGAAAGAAGAAAAAATAAGAAAAAACAAAAAGAGGTGGATCAAGCCTCGATCATTTTTCCAACACAATGTGGATCAGATCCAAGCCGTTTGTCCAAAAATGCACACTCAATCTGAGGCAATGGAACTTCATGCTGTCTGCTGGGTGAGTAATCCAAGAAGGTGAGACACATACACACATGGCCAATAATTACTCACACACACACGTGAGTGGCTAAGGGAAATTCATGCCTTTGTTCAGCTCCCATACAACTAGGCCAAAGCTATACCTCCTGATAACTTTGATAAGGCACCACACAATAATGATCTTCGAGCTTCATGAGACAAGTGTATGCTTGGAGCTCATGAACAAATACTAAATTTTGAGCTTCATGAGGAAAGAAAAACTTTATATGCTTGGAACTCATGAACAAACAAGATGGCACCACATGAAATAGTGTAAATTATGTTAAAAGGGATTTTTCTTGGTTTATGTAAGGTCTCTTCTTAGGGAACATCATGCCTAATATCTCCAAGAGAGGAAAAGTCAAAGAAATATAATGCTCTAAGAGGAAATCAAGCCCAATGAAACCACCAAGAAAGGGATGCATCACAAGAAGAAATAAAATCAAACAGTGAAACATGAGTGCTAATGTATGTCCCCACTTTAAAGTGGTTGCTAACACCATTGCTGTGAGAAATTTATTTAAAGTCGAATAAGACATTAGAGGTTATTCAAAAAGACCTATGCCAAGTCATATGTTTCTGAATCGAACTACATCATGAATGAGTATGTCACATGAAAATAAACTTAAGGCATGTCATCCACATCCCAAGCTTGCTCTTATATGTACATGAAAGGTGATCAACTAGCCAAAAGAGACAAGTGACATACGATGACAAAGCTACCTAACCCCCTACCCCCACCTAGTGTAGGACAAGGGTGAGTTGATTAAAAACATGCTAAAGTGAAAATCAATATAAATTATAGGAATTAGGTACTCCCTCACAAGGAAGATCACCACACTCCTTAAGATGTTGAATTTTGTCACTTAAAGCCTTACATTTGTTAGTAGAATGACCATGAACTCTACGATATGGACAAAATGAATTATTGTAATAAAATTTCTTTCATGTTCTTGGAGGGAGAGATATCAAATGATCTTGGAGGAGTCTTGACAAGATTATTTCTTGATCAATAGTAGAATATATTCCTTTATTTTGTGACAAAGATATCTTTTTCTTAGCACAAAGTGTCATACTTACACAAGACTCTTTAGATTGCAAGATTTTTTTCTTCTTCTTTAAAGGAAGACGTAAAATATATCAAAATCGAATCATTAGTGTTTTGCATGATGACATTAATGTTAAGCAGGGATGTCTCTATTTCATGCAAAAGATAACAATCAAGACCACTAGTGTCTATTAGTTCAGGATGCACTAAAGTTAAAGTTATCTTAGAAGAATGTTTTTTAATAGTGTTGATATTGAGTGAAGGCTTGTTCGTTTCTTTCAAGGGGCAATAACCAAGACCACTAGTATTTTCTTGCATGTGAGGCTCTATAGGGATGCGGATACCTTGTTCTCTAGCAGCACATCCTTTCCCACTATAACCAAGTTGTTTCATCATTTCATAAGCTTTTCCATAAATATTCTTCATCTCTTTTGGATTCGATTGTTGCTCATGTTTAAGTTCATCAAATTTTGTTGTGTAATTTGATTTTTATTCTAAAGTGGTTGAGGTGGATGCTTTCGAAGGGTCTTTTGATTTTTTTGTTGAAATTACTACTTTTTCTTTTCCCTTTTCAGACTCTTCATTTATGATCTTGTATTCTCCCATGAATGTTGGTTCGGAATTCAATGATCCCAAATCATCTAATGATGTCATGAATATTTTAGGACCTCTATCTTTTTTTTCTTCTTGCACGGATTCTACTTGTGTAGTTGGTGCTAATTTTTTCAGAGGATTCTCCTTGCCTTTCTCAATATTCAAACAATTGTTTGGGTCAGGGTCATATTCAAGTGTATACACTTTTTTGTTCTAGACATACTTCATTACATAATGAAGAGTAGAAGTCACCCCATTCGCTGCATGAATCCATAGTATGCCTAAAAGAAGATTATATGAAAGATCATGAGGCATAACATGGATCGGTGTTTCTAATGCAACCTTTCTAGTTGTAATACGTAAAGCGATCACACCAAGTAGTTGTTTTTCTACATTGTCAAATCCCTTGATAGATAAAGAATTAGGTTGAATTTTTGATTTATCCACGACAAGCCTATCCAAAAGGGTTATACTACACACATTAAGGGCTGATCCATTGTCAACAAGGGTTCAATTTATCCCTATCCTTTTAGATCAAGATATTATTATGAAAGCTTCATTTTATTTTTGTACTTCCAAAGGAGAGAGCTCACTTTGGTGGAAAACAATGTCAGCATTTATTCCTTGAATCAAGTCTTATATGTCATTCGGTTGCACATTAGAAGGGATAGGAACTTGTTGTAAATAAATTTGAATCATGTTATGATAATGAGGGGATGCTTGAATAAGGTCCCACAATGATATCTTAGCAGGAGTATTCTTAAGTTGTTCAACAAGATTGTACTCCTTTTTAGTATGTGAAGGCAAATGAGGGGCACTAGGAAAGATAGGGTTAGGAAATGGGAGGGATGTTGAAGGTGTTTATCTTGGTTGTGGGTTATTTCTAGTGTTATATGTATGAGAAATGGTATTATGAATCGGTTGCTATGACATTATTCTTAGGTGGGTAAAGGATAAGTTCAAGTTTGTTTTGAGTTTGTGGTTGTTGTGAGGGGGGTGAAGAATTAGAGGATTCTTAGGATGTCCCATGGTGTATGTAAGAGGTCCATTAATAAAATGGGATCTAATGGACACTTGTGCATTCATAACCTCAATGGTCTTGGTTTGATGTATTTATAATAAAGGGCAGTCTAGAATAATGTTTTTACCATCACCTAAGGAAGCCCCATTACTAGTGTTATCATTTTCTTCCACTATGATATCCTCCCTAGGAGGAGATTTTTTAGGAGAACTACAAACTAGATGTTCTTGACATTCAAATATTGGTTCTTCTAAAATGACTTCATCAAAAGTAGGGGAATGATCAATGGTTAGATTTTATTGCTTGTCAATGATGGTGTTTTCTTGTTCAATAATGTTTTCCCTAGGGGAAGAGGGGAAAATAAGAATCTCATGACTCTCATTGGTTGTATTTTTTAACATAAAAGCATCTTTATCACAACTAGGAGAGATACTAGGAGAAGAAAAAATGTAATTGTCATGATTGTTCAATTTTTCACTCCTTTGTCCCATAATATCTTCCAAAATAGGATAGGTAGGGGAAGAAACATAAATAGGGTTGTCATAGATCTTAAATTTTTTATCATCCAACACAAAAATATCCTCCTCACATTAAATTTCATCCTCTAAAATATTATCACAAGAGGGGAAAGTGTTGAGAGATGAATGTAGACTAGTTGAAGTCTCAATGGTTTCTTGTTGTGATATATCATCATTACCTATGGTTGTGTCCTCCTGTTCATCAATGTCTTATCCACTAAGAGAGGTAAGAGGAGAGAAACAACTAGGATTCTAAAAAATATCATTGATTGGTTCTTCTAACAGCAAAATATCTTCTTCACAAATAGGAGAGATATTAGGGGAATAATGAATATGATCGTTAGGATAGTCCAAGGTTGTATTCTATTTCACTAAAACACTCTCATAGGGAGGGGATATGAAATTTTTCTCAGAATACCTAGATGTGTTAGTGTATAAGCATGGATTTCCACCCCTAACACAAATTCCCTTTTACCCCCTTTCACTTTAGAAAACCTAAGGCGGAGGCTTAATTCCAATTAAGCCTGCTGCTCACAAGACACTTGGCACTTGTTTTATGTGTCAATGGAGGCGTTTCTGTCGGGGACGCCCACACAAAAAGCAAATGTCTGCGTAGTGCACTTACATCCCTGGCAGATTCCTATGGCTGGAGTCTATAGAGACGTTACACTTTCAATTGAAAGTCGAAGTGTAATGCCCCTCTTCAACTGGTCAAGCCGAATATGGCCGTTTTTCATCCCTTTCTACATAATCTTCACTCTCTCATCCATTCTCAAGTGGAGACAAAGTTTTGCAAGATCTTGAGTTCATCACTCCACATTTTCTCCACTCTTTCAAGAATCCACAAGCTTTATAGCAACACTTCACACTCCATTGCAACAATCTACCACTCCATCACTTTGATAGTGCAAGCATAGGACACACACCATTGCAATAGAGGCTTGAGTTCATCTCATTCTCTCTTCCACAAGCCTTGAGTGCTTTGGATGAAGGTGGTAAGCTCCTCTCATCTTCTCTATCATCTTGGTTGAGTAAGCACGTACTGTATTGTAGTGTCTTTTGTTTACATAGCTTGTATTCCTTTCTTTATCTTTATTCTTATCGTTGAAAACTTGGCTATCCATGGAGGTGGAAACACCAAAGCGGGGGTCTAACTGAGGCAGATCCCTAAACAACCCCAAAACTTCCCCTTTTTCTGTGTGTAGGTGGAGAGAGCTTGGAGCAAGCTGGCAAGAAGATTGGTCTACGAAATTATCTTCGTCACCCTTGCGGTAATATACTTCTTTTATCCATATTAGTATTTACATTTCACTCTTCTTAATCTTGTTCTATCACTTTAGAAACCTCTAAACTAGGCTGCTAGTCTCTCCTTTAGAGTTTGAATCTTCTCTTTCTGGTTCTCTGGCCATACAAACGCCAATGTGTCTATGAGATGCCAAAGCACCATGGTGTCATCCCAAAACCGTGCTTCTATCCTCAAATAGAGAGCTACTTGAGACGTAGAGTTGACTCTGAAGGCTAAATCATCTAGTCTCTTTCTAGTTCTCAGGATTGCAGAGTGATCAAAGGACTTCATAGTCTTCATCATTCTCATCCCTTCTATCCTAACCTTCCTTTTAACTGAGGTAAGTTAGGGCAGACTTTACGCTCTTGGCCTTTTGTGACCTGGGACCTTGCATTGGTTGGTTCTCATCTCTTATAGTTAGATACTAACATTGTTTGAACAAAATTGAAAAAAACTTCTAACCATCTTCTGCAATGCTTCAATAATGTAAAGAATGTATATCCAAAGATGTAAAACACTTTTATCCAATGCATGCAAAAATTTAAGAATACAAACAATGTGTATCCAAAAATGAAAATAATTTTTATCAAAATTATGCAAATATTTATGAATGTAAACATTGTGTATGCAAAAGTGAAAAGTAATTTTATCCATGCTATGCAAAGTTTTAGAAATGTGAACATTTTCAGATCCTATGATGTTTTCTATTGAAATGATTTCAAAAATGACTACCCTAAATTGATGTTTTTGACCTAGATACATAAAATAGATGTTCCTGAAACTTTCCAAACATAGTATATGTTACCAAAAAACTTAGGAAGTACAAAAATGAGGTTTTTAATGTTGTAAAATGTAGTTTAAAATCTAGACTAGGATTGATTCGCCAAGAGGGGCGTATGAGTCCTTGTTAGGGTTTTTTCCACAATTTTTAGGAAATTTTAATTGTTTTTTATGCTTTTTAGTTTGTAAGAGCTGTAGCCTAAGTGAAATGAATATTTTATATATTTTTCAATTATTTGAGATGAAAAAATGCAACCTATATGCACTTTCACTAATGCAAAAATTAGAAACCCTAGAATGCCAATTAACTAATGCAAACCCTAATGTAAAGTTAATGCAAGATAGGTTTAGGATGATGATGCACTCCAAATTAGAAAAGAGGGTGCTCGAAGGTTTGGTTCACCAAAATGAAATAACGGGAATGGTTTTCCACCTTTTGGGAGGTGGAACACAAACTAGGTGTTTGGGGATCTAGACCTATTTCCCACAAGTTTCATTCAAGGAACCTAGAGATCTCAATCTAAGGGTGGAATGAAGGAAGGAGACCTGCTAAAGGCTGTCCTTCGGTCTGATTATAAAATAATGATGGGTTCACCACCAAACTAGATCTTGGAAACAAAAATGCAATGCAAATCAAAATGCTTAACCCTAATTCAATGCAATCTTTAAATAAATGACCTAGAAAAGTATGTAAAACAAATTATAAAGTTGTAGAATGGAATGTGTGCACCTAGAAACTAGAAGGAGATTGAATGAGGCTCTGAAGTTCTAGAAATTTTGACCTTAAATTTGACTGGGACTCATATGCCAAGCTAGCAAATCGGTCCCAGATCTGGATTTTTGTGCAAGAACATGAATTTGGAAAATGGGTATCCGTATATACAAAAAATTGAAAAATTACCTAAACTGGGACTCATTCACCAGGACTGGAGAATGAGTCCAGTTAGGGTTTTCTAGAACTTCAAGATCTAAATTTGGTCTTCAATTTCTACTCTTTTCGTCCCACTTTGTTTCCAGATCTGAAACTGTTGATTTGAGACATGTAGGTGACTTTCTGTGAAGATGACAATCTTGTGATGGCTTGAAAACCTCTCTCAACCTTGTAACCTAATCTTAAAAGTATCTGAAAGTCTTCAAAGCACCTAGATTTGCAATAACACAAAGAGAGAGAGAAAAAAGTGTTGATTGTTAGTGAATATGGGTTTGCCTAAGTCAAACCCCTTTGTAGGTAATTAAACCAAATGATGAAATAATTAAATGAAGGCATAAAATATGAAACAAAGAACATGAATCATGGAAAATAATACCTTGAATGATGTCTTGTAAATGATTTCATATAAATTTGCAACTTAACATGAAATGGCCATGAAGGATGTAGATCTTGATCTTGACAATAGGTGTAGAATACTGCTTGATATTGGATCTTAAATGCTACATTACAACACTAGCTCAATAACATGCTTGATGCTTTATATCCTAAACATGATGATGAAACTTTAATTTTTGCAACAATTGATGAATATTTTTGCCCTTGAATGTCTTAGAAATGATCTTGAATTCTCTTGTAAACACTTGTATGTTCTTGTGAACTCAAAATTGCTATTATGAATGTTCATTCAACTTTCTTGGTGTAAAATGAGTGAAAGAACCTTGTATTTATACTAAATTATGCAAGAATTCTTGAAATCACAATACTATAAGCCGACATCAGATCTAGGAGAATAAAATCCCACCAAAAAAATGAATTAATTTTTATTTTGTGCCACACGAGACTCATTCACCCAAGGTGGTGAATGAGTCCCATTAGGCATAATTTATGGGACTATTTTTAAAAATTCTTAGAAAGGTGTGAAACCAGGTTCTGTATCCAAAAACATAGGTGGGACTCATATGCTCAAGGTGGCGAATGAGTCCCAAACCACCAAATCTGGGCCATACAACTTGAGAACACCTGAATTATGATTGGATGTTGATTTGTGTCAAGATAATCCTCAAAAAGATGCATTAAATGAGGCTTGTGGATGTAAAATAAGGCCATTTAAAGCATAAAGAAGCCCAATTATTTATGAAAACCGTAGAAAAGTGTGTTACAACACTTTACACCACTTTAAATAAGGCATGATTAAGGTTACAAATAAATTTATTAGGTTAAGTTAATTAATAAAACCTCATAAAGTTGTGAAAGTGTATTACAACACTTGAAAATACTTTAGCAAGATAACATATTAGTTCACAAGAGCCCAAGACCTAATGTGGATGTGTAAAACACATCACAACACTAGATCAAGGTGACCTTAAGTCCAATATGCCATTAATTATTTCCAAATCAAGCAAGGAAAAGGTGTACTTTTTTCATTGCCACAATAATAATAATTGAATGGATGCCATATTATAAACTAAAGAAAAATATCACCACAATCAATTCCCTCTATCCCTTTTCAACCAATGTAGCCTTGTAATTTTCAACATAACCATCTGAACTAGATTTCTTCTTGAAAAACCATTTGCAATCAACAATTTTCCTACCATTCAAAAAATGAATGAATTCACACATATAGTTTTTTAAAATAATCCATCTCATCATCCATGTCCAACTTTTAGGACTCTATACTATCCATTTTCATTCCCCCATTCATATTTTAAGGCTCAACGATGTTATTAACCAAGTAAAAAATGCATGTAAATCCAAATGAACTATACCCCTTTGGTTTTGTCCTTTTCAAAGTGGATCTCCTCAAAGGTTGAGATAGAGGTTCTTCTTCTCAACTCTCTATACTCTCTATACTAGCTTCCTCATTAGACCCATCTTGAATATCTGGTTCAACCTTAGGTGTAGCTATCTTAGTCTTTAGATATAAATACAATGTATAATTTACACTCTAATTTGATTTATATCAACTAAAAAGGCCTAATCTCTCTAAATAACACATTATTATTATAAAATAACTTTCTAGTCACAAAATCTCACTACTTGTATCCTTTCAAACCATCACCATAATCAATTAAAATAAACTTTACAACTTTATCATCCAAATTTAACATCTTCTCCTTGGTCACCTGAGCACATGCCTCATAACATAATACTAAAATATGATGAAGTGATGCATTTATTCTTGTTGAAACCTTAAAGGTGGTTTTATCTATATGTGTTGATGAAGGAGACATATTGATTAACATATGGTACTAACTACCTCTACCTAGAATTTTTATTCCAAGCAAGACCCAGTGAGCATTATAATCCTCACCCTCTCCATTAAAAAACTATTCATATGATCTATAACTCCATTTTGTTGAGTAGTGTATATATTTTTATTATCTCATGAAATACCATTCTATTTACAAAATCTGTTGAACTCAACTAAATAATATTATCCATCATTATTTATTTCAACAACTTGATCTTTCTACTAGTCATTTTTCATAAGATTTGTAAAATATTTGAACTATCTAGATACCTTAGGCTTATGAATGAGAAAATAGACCCAATTCCTCATGGATAAAGTATTAATAAAATAAACACAATATACAAATTTTTCTAATGAAGGAAAATCTACAAGACTAAATCCATCACTATAAAAATTAACCAAAATCTCACAAGACTTATGTGATCACAATTTTTTTAAACTCAATTATTATTTTTAATAAATAAAATGTTCACACAACAAAAATAACCAAGGTCTGCCATCACCTTTGGAGCCACCACACCAAAAATCAAGAGAGCAATTTTGTAGACATGGAAAATGTGCAAATTTGGTTCGACACACTTAATCTTAATTATTAACAACATTTCTTCCTGAATCATACTCTCAGCTTTTCATCATATTTTGTCTTTTAATTTAATAAATCATTGTTTATTTGATTAAGTCTTTCTCCTTCTTTGATTAAATTAATCAATTTAATTTAATTAATCTTATGTCTCTGTTTAATTAAATAAATCATTTTATTTAATTAGAGTTTCTAAATTCCTCTTATCAAATTTAATAAATCAAAAACCTTATTTGATTTAATCTAACATCTTCCCACTTAGTTAAATAAATCAGAATCATTTATTTAATTAAACCAATTCCTCTCAATTATGATTTAAATTAATTCAACAATTTAAGTCTAAATTTTCACATCTCCTAAATTCCTCATTAAATTAATTAAACTTTGATTATTTTAATCTTAATTTACGTCACATTCTCTAGAGAATGCAATTTGCACAATAAATTAATTACTTTGATTCATTAATTCATATATTTCTCCCACATAGCATCAAAAGGGAATATTCCCTCAATTTGAATTCAAAAGTCCAAGTGGATTTGCACATCCAACAAGGCATTCACTCCTCTTACATGTCCTTGTGCATTGAGCCAAGTGGCATTTATTTCATTCTTTTTTCCCTCTCACATGTCATTTCTCAAATTTGAAATTCCACCTAATTGCATTTATTCGCACTTTGGCCAAAATGTGCACAACCTTCAACCATTCACATCTTGACAAGTGACACTTGGCCATTGGATGTTGAATGATCTCACATTGCTTGTTTTCACTCTCTTTTCCAGTTTGAAAATCTATAAATTGGAGACTTCTCTCCTCATTCAAGGATCCACAATTTAATGCAAAGTTACTCTCTAGACATTAAGAGCCAATTTTGTGCACACCATTCCACATATTAATCATTTTCCAGATTCATAGTTAGGTTATGCTCAAATCTTATTTGAGGGATTTGATTAATCTACACATCAACATTTGCAATTCAAGGATTGGGAAAGGGCTACTTACTACACAACAAAGTGGAACCAATCCACTATGAGATAAGGTTTGATCATGTTCTTTACATATGTTTCTGTTTAAAGTGTTTTCTACTTATTATTTGCATATATGAACATGATTAAGTATTTCATAGGGATGTTAAAATTTGCTGATTTGAATTGACTTGTGCTAACAACATGAAACTGGTTTAAGTCTTCCCCTTGCAAATTTTAGCATTCACATTCTGGCACTAGAAGGAGGGCAACTTCTAAATTTTTTTTCACAGTCTTATATATCTATTGCAGGAAATTTCGTTCAATGTGTTTAATTGTTTTATTGACAGTAGCTTCTATTGTTATTTATGGTTAAATGCCTCTTGGCACATCATTGCATTTCTAAAAAAAAAAGACAATTATCATTTCTTTTCCTTTATATTATTCTATCTGAGAATTTTTTCATAAAAATGCAAGCCTCGGATCTTCTTTGATGAATGCTTCATATTCACGTAGCTTAAATAATCGCAATCTAAACAAGCCTTGTTATAAACTCTATTTTATTCCTTGTAGTTTTGTAGGTCAAATTCATTTTACTAGTCTCCCGAGTATTTAGTCCAGCTTCTCACTGCCTTACTGCGGCCTACTCTTCCATTGCTCGAGGTACCGCAGTATCCACCACCATACCACGACCTACCCTTCAACAACCTGCGGTATCACAGTATTCATCTTCGCCACTTCCTCCACCATCTACTGTCTCTTTCCACATCACTGCAACCTTCTACCGCACCTATCGCGGTAGAGTGGTGTCCACCACGTCATCGCCAACTTACTCTCCCTTACCCATGGTAGTGCGGCAACTATCCACTGTCTGCACCGTGTCACCGTGATCTACCGCCTAACCCTCCGTAGTAGTGTGGTAACCGTTCACGGTCTTCACCGCTGTCCTGCGGTCTAGCCACTAACCCTCCGCGGTAGCATGGTAACCGTTTGCTTTCTTCACCGTCATCCTGCGGTCTATCGCCCAACCCTTCAAGGTAGTGCGGTTAACTGCCTCACTCTCTATCCTCGATCATCACCGCATCCCCGTGGTCTACCACCTAACCTCCAATGGTAGTGCGGTAACTGTTTCATTGCCACCGCATCACTGTGGTCTTCTATCTTCCCATCTGTGGTACCACAGTAAACCTGCTAACTGTCACCCTCACCGTTACTTAGCTTCCATCACATCATCGCGGTCTTCTGACCTGCTATCTGTGGTATTGTAGTAAACTTGTCTGGCTGTTTGCGCTTAACCACCACCGTGCCACCGCATTCTTTAACCTCACTGACTATGGTATTGTGGTGAACTTGTTGGTCAACAGTGCAAACCGCCACCGCATCACTGTGTCGCCTACCTTAACCATCCACGATAGGGTGGTAGAGGCTGTAAATGTATGAAAAAGCAGCGACATAAGAGAGTTTTTAAGCATTATAAGGGGGATACATTTTTTTTTTTAGAAATGGCATTTTCTAATAACCTATGTTTAATGCATGAGAGATTTTATGAAATATTTTATTCATATTGACTTTGTATTTTCTCTTACAGGTTGATATTGGAATCAAATCAAGGCAAAACGAGTTTGGAGAAATTCACAAAAGCATTTTTTAATGCTTGTTGAGCTAGATTTCTCATTTAGTTTCAAACCATCTCACATCTATTTTTGGGGCTTAAAATTAACCATTTTGACTTGATCCTTTGGTTAAAATTGAACCTTAGACATTTACTAAATTTCAATTTGGGTTTCTAAAATTGAACAAGGCAGCTTTCACATCTCATTTTGGTGCTTAAAATGAACTCATCACTACTTTTATGGTCTAAAATGAACAAGTTATTTTGATGTTTTGTAATCCTTTTCACAAAGTAATATCACTTAAAAGGCGTATGTGCTTCTCTCGTGCCTCACGGCGATCTTGAGAATCAAAACTCTTTTTCTGATATTAAGTTGTCAAAAGTATTACCTCCACACTTCATTTTGGGTTTAAAATTGAACAAAACATTGTGCGAGTGTGAGTAGGCTTATTGCGTGTGTTCTCCCTTTGTTTCTAAATGAAGGTTGATCAAACTACGAATATGTTTACTCACTTTTTTTTATCTTAGCAGGCTTGCCTTGTGGGAAAAAGTACTCACCCAAGGGAACGACCCAACCGGTAACACACTAAAGCCAAGTGTATTTCTAGCTGGGATATAAAAGTGGGTACTGGAACAAAAGCCAGTATCACGCGGTTGGTTCCAACGAGAAGGGCCGAAATGGTCTCTCGCTGCATGGGTTAACCTCCATGAATGGAAAGACAAAACTAAAACCCTTGTTTAGAAAGGCCAAATCCTTATCTATTTTGTTGGTGCAAAAGGTCATGTCCTTTGAAGCCGCCCCACATTATACATGTGGTTTTTTTGTAGAAATGAAAATTATGCCATGGGAGATTCATGGGTATTGATGCTTGGCTAAACTGAGAAGTGTGTGCCATGGAGGGGAGCCAGTGTGGTCAAGTATCTAGTCATTCACACAAAATATGCGTAGTTGGATTCGTCCAAGTGGGAACCCAACAAAATATTGTCTCATCATCCTAGGATTGTACATGTGCTTGGGAATGAAAAATACATTGCATGGTTCTCAAAACAATTGAAAAACAAACATTCAAAAAGAGCTCCATATTTCAAACCCCTTGAGGAAACAAATATCTTTGATGAATTTAAGTACTCTTGCTTTCCCTAGGGATCATATCCTTAGAGGTTTCTAAGTGCCTGGATTTTATCATCATTTGTTTTCACTAAGGTCAACCTAGGAAATTTTTTCCCTAATTTCCTTGATTTCCACATAATGGACCTTGTGGGATGAAAAAGAAAGTGGGACATTAGACATGCAGTTTGAAACATAATCAAGCAAGTGTTTTTGGTAAAAAAAAAGAAATTCACTAAGCTAAGATAAAAGAAAAATTGGACCTCATATGTGTTGCCTCAAATGATTTATCGAAAGGTCAAAATCCCAAAACCAAAGTTCAAAAGGATTAGTATCAAAGCCCGTGAACAACATCTTGAAATGCTAATTGAAGTCAGAGAAAGACTAGTGTACAACATCTATAAGAAGGCTTCAAGAAACAACCCAGCTTGGTATGCATTCTACTATCAACAAAATCCTGAGATTTTTGAAAGGTTTTCTTTTCTCACATAGGAAGTCTAGCATGTTCTTCAACATCGAGGTTTTGTAAAAAAGAGTCGTATCTAGGTCAAGGTCTAGGATCAAAATATTCACCCTCATCCATCTCTCCATCAAAATTTCTAGAGTTTACAAGCTTCACCATAATCTTGTTTGACTTAATGCATCTAGTCAAACCATCAATCCAAGCCCTAAAATTTTAGCATAACCCCTAAAAGGTTCCTCAAAGTTTTCATTCTTTCACTTCATCCCTTCATCTCATCATCATCACCACCTCCTTTTTTATCCTTTGCTTTTCCTAGTTCTGCTCTTTTGGGCCTAAAAATCAAGATCAAACGATCCCTATTTTTATGGTCCAAACAAGATCACAACACAAGAGGAACTTACAAAACATCAGCAAAATATCAACTTCCAGTGACTTGGGTGAAGTAACCACCAAAACAAGCCTTGTAGGATCAAGCAATCTCCCAAGTAGTTCTCCTCTACCATCAAAAAATCCTCAAGAGGAAAACTATGAAGAGGACGTGGGGATGACACAATCAAAAATGCTAGAAATGGTCCAAAATCTGGAGAATCATAAAATTGTCAGCACCATGTTTAAATACTTATGCATGTTAATGGAAGGAGGGATCCCGATTCCTTCTGACCTTGACATAGATGCTAGTATAGACATGAATCTTACAAACACATCCCCAATGTCAACTCCAAACATCACTCAAAAAATACCTCAAATCATATCAACAATCACACCAACCTCCTTGATTGTGAACAAAGGAAGTGCTATGTTTCGAGAGTTACAACAGCATTGCCTTGCAAACAAAAAAGAGGTAAGTGTTAGCACCACACCAAAAAAATCTATCCTAAGGAATCCATCACACCCATACATCCCACTCACCTTCCATAATCACACAGATTCATCCTCATTCTGTGTGACACCCACCTATCCATTAAAAATACAAACTTCTCTACCACAAGGAGAAGGTGGTTTGTTTGGAACAATAGGATTCACTGACCCATTCTCCTTCCAGGGGAGCATATTGTCACGCCCTCCATTACCATTTGCATCCGTATCAACCTTAGGGTTGGGTCTTTTCCCCTACCCCTCATCAGTTTCTCAAATCAGGGCAATCCGAGCATCAAATCGAATTGTCTCCTTTTGCCGACAACATCACAACAACAAGTGGCAACCACTCAAGCCACCATGGTCAACACATCAACTGGTCCCCAAATCCATCAAGGCATACCTTCTCAGGGACCAAGAATTTCAACTACACCTCCAACAACCCAAATCCTGACCACCAACACAACCGTTTTTCCTATCACCACAGTTGGCATCATTCCCAATCCACCACCAATCCCACCAAAAGCCAACGTGATGAATTCATTCGCCACCCTGATCCAAACCATCCAAAAATCCAATCATTAGAGGGTACTAAAGCAAAACCAACAAGTTGCACAAGTCCAACAAGCCACTCAAGCAACCCAACAAGCACAAGACCAGGCCCAGCAGGTGCAAACACAATACCAAGCACAACTTCAAGCAATCCATTAGCAAGAATATTGACAATCCCTGCAAGATTTTCAGGCACAACAACTTGCCCAAAAACAGGCTTCATTGGCTCAACAACAAATCACCCAACAACAAGCTTCGTTGGCTCAATAGTAGCATGCCCAATAATAGGCTTCGTTGGTTCAACAACAACTCGACCAGCAACAAGCTTTATTGGCTCAAAAACCGCTCAACCAATGACTAGCCTCGTTGGCACAAAAATAGTGCAACCAACGACAAGCCTCATTGGTGCAACAACCACTCAACCAACAACAAGCCTCGTTGGCACAACAATAGCTAGACCAATATCAGGCTTTATGGGAACAACAATAGATGGACCAAAAACAAGCTTTGTTGGAACAACAACAACAAGATCAACAACAAGCGTTGTTGACACAAATGTAGGCATATCAGCAGGCCTTGAACGCACAATCAAGTTTGCAACAAACTCCCACTAGTACACCTCCCACCAATCAAGCACCCCCAACACCTCATAATGCATTCATCCCACCTCCCGATCTAAGCAACAATGTCACAACAAAAATCAAATTGCTCTTGCAATAGGTGTTGGACCTCCAAGTGGGAAAAATAACTAGAACACCAGGCAACTTGTGCCCTTATCCATTTGACAAAAGTCTCATGATGGTACCATTCCCAAAGGGATTCAAGATCCCCAAATTCAACAAGTATAATTGAATAGGTAACCTTGAAAACCACGTCAGGGAGTTTCCGGTACATTTCATGAAGGTTGCATACAATGACACATATCTAAAGTGACTCTTCCCCCAAAGTCTAACTAGTCCAGCCATGGAATGGTTTTCTCGCCTACCAACGGGCATTAAAAAATTCGAGGAAATTGTGGAAGAATTCCTTAAAATTATGCTTTCAACATGAGTGCAGACGTTAGTTTGAAAGAATTATCAACGCTCAAACAAAGATAAGGAGAGCTATTTATATATTTCTTGCAAAGATGGAAATCCAAGGCCAATCAGAGCAAGTGGACCATGCCAGAAGAACAACAAGTTTGCACGATCATATCTAATCTAGATGAAAACTTGGCATTCTACTTAAAAATGCAATGCATCACATCATATGATCAACTGATCCGAAAGGCGCTCAACATCGAAAGATCCCTTACTATGCGAGGATGTGCATCAAAATTAAATCCCCCATAGGATAACCGCCCGTCCAAAAATTATAATGATCAAAATCAAACATGGTCTAGGAACAAAAATATCACAAACAACGGTGTGGTCGATGCTAAAGTGGTCATCAGTGCTCCTAAGTAGAAAATATAGACCCATCATCAACTACAAAATCATAATTGCAATAATATGCAAACTAATGCAATAGTAGCACAACAACAACCACTTCCTACCAATCAAATAAAAAATCTGAGCAATCAAGGAGGACCACCTCCCAGAGGTAAAAATCCTCTCAAACTAAAGTTCACGACTCTTGGAGAACCCATCAAATCCATAATGAAGAAGTTGGTCAAGGAAAACCTAATCAATGTCTCTAACTCCGAGCAATACATGGAACCCATGACCAAACTGCCATGGTACAAAGAAAATATCCTTAGTGACTTTCACAAGATCAAGGGAAATACCTACGCAAATTGCATGAGGCTGAAGAATATCATCCAAAACCTCATGAAGGACAAGATCATCAATGTTGAGCAACTGGCTGGTAATAAAAATCTGAAAATATACACAAATCTGATGCCAAACCATAATCAAGGAAATGGCCAAGAGAACAATAAAGGCAAGCAAAAGTATGCTAGTGCTAACCTAGTATATGAAGAGATAGTCGCATGTGTTGATGAAATGGTCATGGTCATTAATGTCAAGGGTGCCAATACTGACTGTGGAGTCACCACACATGGTAGAAAGGTCACCATTATAGGGGCACCATCTAAGAACCCCCACTTTAAATATAAAATCCATTCCCTATGACTAAAATGTCATCGACCAGCTGAAAAGAACCCCCACACAGATCTCCATCATGGAGCTGTTAAAAATTTCTACTACCCATAGGAAAATTCTTAATGAAGCTTTAGCGACATCCACTATATCTGCCACCCTTGAAACATAACATTTTTAGGCCATCATTGGTAATATCATTACCTCAAATTTCCTTACATTCTCTGACCAAGACTTCCCCTCGCAACCATCTCATGACTGCGCACTTCACCTTCAAGTTTTGGTCCACAAAAATAAAATTAAAAGAGTCCTAGTGGATGGAGGTGTAGGCCTCAATATTTTCTCTCTTAAGCTTATAAAGAAATTGGGGTTTGCCGAGGATTCCATTAACAAGAACAAGGCTATCAAAATAAGGGAATATGATGATCAAGAAAGAGTGTCTCAGGGCACTATTAAAATCTCAATCCAAGTGGGACCAACAACCATGGAGACTACCTGTCAAGTCCTCAACCTTGAATTATGATATAACATCTTCCTTGGTCGTCCATGGATCCACGGAATGAAAGCGGTGGCCTTGACATATCACCAATGCATCAAGTTCTTGCACCAAAATGAGGAGGTCACTATACACAGGTATACCGAACCATTCGCCTAATGCAAAAACATGGAAGCCAAGTTTTATAAAATCCCCCAAGTGCCAAAATATGATGAAGGCCCATCCACTACATACATCTACCCAGCTAACCTCGCCTCCACTTTTGTGATAAAGACACCCGCCATCCCTGAAATATCTGACATCAAAAACATGATCCAGGATAATGGATGTGATGACTATAGAATGAAGAAAAGTACATTTTTTATAGGAGAGTTACCATAATCTCCTAGGTCACATGGG
Source organism: Sequoiadendron giganteum (assembly GCA_007115665.2). NCBI lineage: Eukaryota > Viridiplantae > Streptophyta > Pinopsida > Cupressales > Cupressaceae > Sequoiadendron > Sequoiadendron giganteum. Next base: position 74,230,475 of record CM021109.1, read on the forward strand.
CAACCTTGACCAACTGAAACACCCGTCCACACCCTTAGGGAGGACCCCTTTGGATTTTTCCATTGGGGAGACCTAAGTCGAGAAAGTGTTGGTGAGGAGGATATTTCAAGCATAATATACTGTGATACAAAACCCATACCCACATTTCCTATGGATGAAGCCAATAGAGGGCTACAAATAATGCTTGACATGGGCTACAATAGAAACCAAATCCTTGGAAGGAACAGTGATGGATGACTGGAGCCCATCATTGCAAAAAAGAAAAAGCAAAACCTTGGCCTTGGATGTACTCCCTCGAGTATAACCATACATGGCAAAGGTACTCCCAGTAGGGAAGTCAGGTCCTCCCCTCAGGAACCGGTAACCACCCTTAGACCACTCGTATGCACAGGCATCCGACTTGACAACTTCACCTTTGACGTCACTAATGTCTGCGCTAGTAGTGACGATGATGATATCGTAATAGGATTACCCATGATTTTTGAGGATTACTCCTTACTAATGATTAGTGCCTCACCCACTGAGTCAAACCAACAAACCCACCAAATCACCTTAGTATACCCTCAACTCATCAATCATGACCAATGAGGACCGCCAATTCTAGACTCATTCAAAAATGATGAGGCTCTCTTAGAATTCATGGGACTAAGGGATACAGTTCTGTGTGGGGATCACAAGGTAGGTTTTGACATCACTTTATGCACCCAGGCATATTACGGGGAGACGATTGAGTCCTTCAGTTGCAAAAGAAAAATATCGAGAATAATCCCAGATTTATTGAGTGAAAATCAAACTGTGGCACTCTCTAACCACATAAAAGTAAAAATAAAGGACACATCCAATGGTGAAAACCTCTCTGAGGTGCCAGAGGATGAAGGATTCAATCTCCCCCCTATTGCTCTACATCAAGAGAAATCAATAGTCTTGGCAAAGCAATGTAATCCTGTTAATTTGGGAACAAAGACAATACCACAAATCACTTTCTATGTTGAGTCTCTTCTAACAGAGGAACAAGAACTATTGACAACATTTCTGAAAGAAAGGAAGGTAAAATTTGCATGGACTTATGCTGACATGCCAGCTCTGGATCTGGAAGTGGTGGTTCATCAAACAAAGCCGGTTAGACAAAAGTCAAGAAAAATACATCCCCAGATAGTCTTTCTAGTCAAGGTAGAGTTACAAAAACTCCTGGATGTTGGCTTCATACGCCCGATTGACTATCCAAAATGGGTATCCAACCTTGTACTAGTCTCAAAACCAAATGGGGGCATCTGCATCTGCACAGACTTCAGAGACCTCAACAGAGCATGTCTTAAGGATGATTTTACACTGCCTAACATTAATATAATAGTGGACATGATGACCAGACATAAGATGCTATCCTTGATGGATGGCTTCTCGAGATATAACCAAATAATGATTGCAAAAGAAGACCAACATAAAACAACATTCACATTTACTTGGGGCACCTACTACTAGAATGTGATGCCATTTGGCCTAAAGAATGCAGGGGCTACATATCAGGGATCCATGACACTAATCTTCCATGACATAATACACAAAATGGTTGAAGATTATGTGGATGACATATTGGCTAAATCAAAGAAGAAGCAGAATCACATAGCAACCCTAATCGACATCTTTGACAGATTGGAAAAATACAAGGTCAGGCTCAACCCAAAGAAATGTGTCTTTAGGGTACAATCTGGAAAATTTCTAGGATACATAGTGTTAATAAGAGGGAAAAAGTGGATCCTGCAAAGGTAAAAGCAATCCTCGATATGGAAGCGCCAAGAACACTGAAACAACTCAAAGGATTACAAGGCAGACTCCAGTCCATCTGGAGGTTCATAGCATATTTGGTGAACAAAAAAATTTCCTATTCACATCTACTCCACAAGGGGGTAGCATACAAGTGGGATGACAAGTGCGAACAAGAATTCAACAAAATCAAAGAATATCTACTCACACCACCTGTATTGATGCCACCCATTGTAGGGAAACCATTGATCTTATGCATCTTAGCAATAGCAGTAGCCTTGGGTGCTCTTTTGGCTCAACACGATGAGAATGGAACTGAAAGGGCTATCTATTACATTAGCAGGATGATGGCTGGCCTCGAGTTAAACTACACATTCATTGAGAAAGATTTCCTAGCAGTAGTGTTCGCTTCACAAAAAATCCGACACTACATGCTGACACATAAAATTAAGCTCATTGCCAAAATAGATCCCTTAAAATATCTACTATCAAAATCTATTCTCATAGGAAGGATGGCTAAATGGGTAATGATATTGTCAAATTATGACATCGAGTATGTGGAGAGAAAGGAAATAAAAGGACAATTCATTGCGGACCAACTGGCAGAAGCTCCCATCTACGCAGAGAACCCACTCATATTAGAATTTCTAGATGAGTCCAATTTAATCTCAGTATAACTGATCACTGGAAACTATACTTCAATGGTTCCCACACACAACATGGATCAGGAGCCAGCGTATTCTTTATCACCCCACAAGGGGATTTCATACCAAGATCTTACAAGTTGGTATTCCCTTGTACAAACAACATTGCAGAGTATGAGGCTTTAACCATAGGTCTCAAAATTGTGGCACAATGGAAAATCATGGCATTAAAGGTTTATGGAGATTCACAACTTATCATTAACCAAGTCAATGGTGAATAACAAACTAAGGATTATAAGCTTACACCATACAAGAAGGTGGTAGAAAGCCTCAAAGAATCTTTTATTCATATCACTTTTGAGCAAATACCAGGGGAAAACAATAGAGCAGCTGATGCAATGGAAATGATTGGATCCTTGCTAGATATCCCTCACAATGTCTCAAAACACGAATTCTTGGTAGAGCAACTTCTCGTACCCACTTTCGAGGTACCAGATTCAGAATATGCATGCAAAATCGTTGGTCCCAATGATCTTTGGTACCATGACATCTACACCTATCTAAGATTAGGAGTCCTCCTAGGTGAAATTACCCTGAACCTCAAGCGAACCTTTGTCAAAAGGTCCTTACGATTTGTCATCCTAGGAGAAACCCTCTTATGTAGAAGCATCAATGGAATCCTATTACGTTGCTTAAAACCTAAGGAAGCCCTGACTACTTTGACTGAGGTACACAATGGCACTTGTTGTTCACACTCGAGTGGTATAACCTTGGCGAAGAGGTTACTAAGAACCAGATACTACTGGCCGACAATGGAAAGAGAGGCACATGATCTTGTCAGAAGGTGTCTACAGTGCCAGTAGCATGGAGATCTCATTCATGCAATGGGAGCTTGATCTCATAGGTAAAATCTCACCCACCTCATCCAACGGCCACAAGTTCATCATCATCGCCACAAAATATTTCACAAAATGGGTCGAAGCAATTCTCATGACCTACATCACTGGAAAGAAAATATCCAAGTTCATCTTGAACTACCTTATTTTCTGGTATGGCATCCCTCAATCTATTATCTCTGATAATAGGACACCCTTCAAGAATCAGGATGTCTGTGACTTGTGTGAAAAATTCAAAATCCAACACCGCTTTTCCACACCATATTACCCACAAGGCAATGACCAAGTAGAAGCTACCAACAAAATCATTCTGAAGATCCTTAAGAAAATAGTAAATGACTCTAGTTGTGGCTGACATCTATAGTTAAATCCCACCTTATGGGCCTACCGCACCAGCATCCACAAGCGAATAAGCACCACCCCATTTTTCCTGGTCTACGGATCAAAATCCATCCTCCCTATCGAGATCAAGCTCTCGTCCCTAAGGATATCATTACAAAACCTCATCACAGATGAGGAATATAGGGTCACAAGACTAAACGAGCTGGAGTTACTAGATGAACGATGCATGAACTCCCTAAATCATCTGTAGGTCTACTAGAATTGCCTGAAATGAAGCTACAACAAGAAGATCAGGCAACACACCTTCCAAGTTGGTGAACTTGTGATGAAAGAGAACCAAAAGAATGTGCCAAATCTAGAGAGCAACAAAAAATCCGAGCCCAACTAGTTGGGACCTTTCATCGTCATAGCCAACTATAAATCAGGAGCATATTAATTAGCAACACCAGAAGGTGAGCCTCTGCAGGAGCCTTTGAACATCTCTCACCTCAAAATTTTTTATGCCTAAGGACTTGCAAGGTATAGAACCAAAAAATACAAAAAAATATCAAAAAAATGTCCTGAAAAAATGGTTACCTTGATGAAAACCTGGAAAATAAGCATCTTGGTGACAACAAAAAAATACAAAAATATAAAAATCCAAAAGAATAAAAAATAAAATATAAAAATTCAGAAAAATGATTGAAAACAGTAAAGAAAAAAATCGTCCTCTAGTGAAAACCACTTCGGTGGCACTTTGGACAAGTACCTTGGTGAAAACCTAGAAAATAGGTGCCAAGTGCAGATAAAGCACTCTCCATCCACTAGGATCTACATGAATCACTCATCCATTCCATCACATTTCATTAATCCTCCATCCACCCATCCGCTCGCATCCATACCATAGCCTGAGCTGACGCCCATATCACATTCCACCATAATACTACTTGGCATATTCCTAAGGTCAGTTTGTCCTACCTTTATCGAAGTAGTCTATCGCTTAAACGCTGGAGGAATATCCTTGAAATAGGCGGTGGATCGGATTTGTGTATATCTTTTGTGCTCTTCCCAAATTCAATCAAAAAAATCCAAAACATCAAAAAAATCTCAAAAATTCTTCAAAGAAATTAATCATGGAGTCTTGTTAGTCTTCCACCTTGTCTAAACTACATCGTCTCTAAGCTTGAATGTAGGCAAGGTTGATATTTGATCATCCCTTGAGACATTTGGGCCAGTCCTTAGGCGTTCGTTGCAATAAAATGGCAATCTGTTTGCCCATATTATCATCATCAAGTCAATCGTCACTTTCACCCTTTGGTGAGTTAATAAAAAACAAGTTTAGCAGGTTTCAAAGTGAACACCTAAAATGTCAGTCTTAGGCATAAGTCAGTAACCAAGCAAGTTGATCAACTCAGAGTATCAATAGCTTCTCACCCAACTAGTCCCATCAAAACCCTGATCACAACATGTCCTGGGATGAATCCTTCCCACGATGGACATAAGCATCAGGTACCTCACAGTATTTTAGCCTTGGCTAGTGGTATGAAGAAAATTAGCTTGATTGTTCACTTTATTTGGTTTTTATTGACTTATCTTATTTTGTGCTCATTCCAAGGACCTCTCAATGATGCCTAAACAAAATAGGTTTAGAGATAAATGAATGGGGCAAAGATCATTATCCTTTTATCTGCTGCGCTTGTGGGATACACTTACAAAATAATTTAGTCATATATGATTTGTTTGGTTTGTGGAAAGGATGTTTTAGATATCTTGTTGACCACATAAGAAAGCTTGCTTTCCTATGTTTTGGCCCGAGATGTTTAGAATGTCTGAACTACATCCTGAATGAAGTATGTACGCTAAGTGCGAACAAGAATACTCCTATCTGATTGTCAAGTCAAAGTCCATCACACTAAGTATAACACCATCTTGGTCCTCCATAACTTGATGCATCGTACCTATGTGTGTTATCAAACATAAAGTAATTGGTAATTGAAAATGCCAACTCTTGGTAAGCAAATCATCATCATCGTAATGTACGCTTAGTGGATCCTCCTTCCATTCTTCTCATTCTTCTACCTTTACTAACATTTCTATCTAAATCGGTGTGTTGTATCAAGATATACACGAGACTACCCATGGTCAATGACTGTCTATGCATCATCAGATCTGTCTACATCAAAAGAAATAATCCAATAGAATCAACTCCTCTCGCATTTTATCACGATATCGATAAGAAAATTTGCATTTCCGCTCAATCTCTCGAGGGGGCAATTTACTAGCAATATCCTTCCACTAGGGCAACAGTGGGGCATCTTAAAAAAATCAAGAAATTTTCGACTCTGATCACAACAATTTATTCTTTGAATCAATGCAACAAATACATTTCTTCATAGAGGGGCAAAATGTAGACATGGAAAATGTGCAAATTTGGTTTGACACACTTAATCTTGATTATTAAAAATATTTCTTCGTAAATCATACTCTCTTTTTTTCATCATATTCTATCTCTTAATTTAATAAATCATTGTTTATTTGATTAAGTCTTTCTCCTTCTTTGATTAAATTAATCAATTTAATTTAATTAATCTTATGTCTCTGTTTAATTAAATAAATCATTTTATTTAATTAGAGTTTCTAAATTCCTCTTATCAAATTTAATAAATCAAAAACCTTATTTGATTTAATCTAACATCTTCCCACTTAGTTAAATAAATCAAAATCGTTTATTTAATTAAACCAATTCCTCTCAATTATGATTTAAATTAATTCAACAATTTAAGTCTAAATTGTCACATCTCCTAAATTCCTCATTAAATTAATTAAACTTTGATTAGTTTAATCTTAATTTATGTCACATTCTCTAGAGAATGCAATTTGCACAATAAATCAATTACTTTGATTTATTAATTCATATATTTTCTCTCACATAGCATCAAAAGGGAATATTCCCTCAATTTGAATTCAAAAGTCCAAGTGGATTTGTACATCCAACAAGGCATTCACTCCTCTTACATGTCCTTGTGCATTGAGCCAAGTGGCATTTATTTCATTCTTTTTTCCCTCTCACATGTCATTTCTCAAATTTGAAATTCCACCTAATTGCATTTATTGACACTTTGGCCAAAATGTGCACAACCTTCAACCATTTACATCTTGACAAGTGACACTTGGCCATTGGATGTTGAATGATCCCACATTCCTTGTTTTCACTCTCTTTTCCAGTTTGGAAATCTATAAATTGGAGACTTCTCTCCTCATTCAAGGATCCACAATTTGATGCAAAGTTACTCTCTGGACATTGAGAGCCAATTTTGTGCACACCTTTTCACATATTAATCATTTTCTAGATTCATAGCTAGGTTATGCTCAAATATTATTTGAGGGATTTGATTAATCTACACATCAACATTTGCAATTCAAGGACTGGGAAATGGCTACTTACTACACAACAAAGTGGCACCAATCCACTATGAGATAAGGTTTGATCATGTTCTTTACATATGTTTCTGTTTAAAGTGTGACTTGTGCTAACAACATGAAACTGGTTTAAGTCTTCCCCTTGCAGATTTTAACATTCACAAGTTTACTAACATATCTACACGATTTTTATTTTTCAAGGTCTTAAGACCCTTCACACCAATGCAATCCATGAATTCACACAAAAAAATATTATTCTTAGTTGGTAGATTGATTTATGAGGTGAGAACATGTTTATTAACCCACATAAAAAAATTCCTTACTACAAATATCTTTGTCACTTATGTCTTTGCTAAAAGTCTTGATGCAACAAAACCCTTTTTTTGTAAGTACTGATCTTCTAGGTGTAGATGTTTTAGGTAACTTTGAACTATTACATTGAATGTAGGTGCTAGATGAAAATAGCTTCAAATTGAACTCCAATTTCCAATACCATGGATTCATGAACCATCCTACAACTACCACCATCAAAGAATACCTATAGATTTGTATCATTTATTTTGGTAATAAACTATAGGTTTCACGCAAAAATCAAGATGTGAAAAAATCCTAAATTACCTTTGATCCTTCAATCAAAGAATTTTATCTTGACTCAATCATGCCTAACAAAACTCAAAAAAGAGTTATCACCAAGATAGAACTTTCCATTCGAAAATTTAACATAGTTGAAAATAAACTCATTGTGAGAATTCATGTGGAAAGTAGAGCCAAATTTGATAATCCATGCATCCTCACATTTATAAATGAAAAAAGATACAACAAATGCATCTGATTCATCTCGAGAAGCTTTAAAATCAAAACAATCATCAAACTCATTATTTTCTTTCTTCTTCTCCTTGTAATGTTTATTGATATAGAATTTCTTACCATATTTGAAACATATTACCTTTGATTATGATGAAGAGCAAGGGATTCACAACTCAACATTCCATTCACTTGAAAAATTTCACAAAACTATTCATCTCAAACAATGATTAAGTGCATTCTAGATCACATTGAAAACACTCTCATGGCAACCCACAATTCAATGCACCGAACTACCATTTATAAGTTACAAAAAACAAATAATAAATAAAATCTCTTCAGTGATATTGAATATAACATAATTAAAGACTTCCCTTCCAAGTTTTATGAAGATCCAACAGTGGAAAATAAATTTGTTACATTTTTCCCAAAACTGCAAACCCTAGGCAGTGTTCAAACTTGCCCTCACAAAAATTGTCATAACTTATTCAAAACTTAAAAGAATTTTTATGAGACTTGAAGAAAATGAAAGTATATTCACTTAGAAACAAAATCCAATTTTTTTCAAATCCAAAATATAGACTTTACAATCCGTACCATCACATTTTTTAGACTGTAAATTCTGCACAATATTGTTAGAATATGCATTCTCACCAAAATAGTCATATCTTCCATAAAACCCGATAAAATTTAATGAGAAAAAAATAATTGGAAAATAGAAATAGATATATTTCCATCCATATATGATAATCTATTATTTGTATCCATAACAGGCCGTACAATTCACAACTTCAACCTGGAAACAATGTAAAAATCAGAAAATGCACACAAAATTTGAGGTTGCCATTCATCAAACTTCAAAAATAATATCTCCCACCCCCAATTCAAGATTTTGAGGGTGTAATTATACATTTCCTATTAGAGTAAAGGTCTTAACTTAATTATGTTGATTAAGTTACCTTTATTCCCTTCTTAAGATTTCACGTTAGTTTGCATAAAGTGACATTTAATAATTATATTAATTATTAAATGTTATCCTATTAGGGCTTCTATTAGGATTTTTCCTATTAGGGTTTTATTAGGGTTTGCATGATCTCCTTTTTATAAGGATTGATCCCATTGTATTTCATATCAATTCATTCTCTCATTCTCTCTGATATATAAATTTTCAATTTTTCAGAGAACCCTTGCTTGTTTGTCTCCATCTCTTCTTTTGTGATAGGTTATTTTCATGCAGGTGATCTTTGGGGTTTGTGGTGTTGTATTTTCTCAACTCCTACATGGTGTCAGAGCTCCACACCTGCTGCTTCCTTTTCTTGTTTTGAAGATTTTTGGAGCTTCAAGGGTTTGGGGTTTATTTTTTGATCCAGGGCATACTTGTAATTTCAAAGCATTTTCAGCTCAAACGGACCTTTCCATTACATCTGCAGTGGTCCAAAACCCCTAAATCGACTGTTCATTCGTCCATTTTGGACAAAGTCAAAATTTGAAGCAAATTTTTTTTGCTAGTATGACCGTATGACCGTCCCCTTGCCTGGTAATTTTTTTTTGAATTTTTTTTCGCATATTTTCGAAAAAAAAAATTTAATCAAAAAAATTGTTTTTTGCAAAAATTTTCATTGTAAAAAATTTTGATTTTTTAAAAATAAAATAAAAATAAAAATAAAATTTTTAAATTTTTCGCAGTTTAAAGGCTTGCCGGCCTTGCGGGTACACCTACACCTACAGGGACAGTACCAAGGGTACCACCGCCTGCCATTATGGCAGGTGGTGTCCGCTTGGGCGCCGCCCCCTATAGGGCCGATGGTACCGCATGGGTATTGCCCTGCCACCTTGGCAGGTGGTGGCCCCCATGCGGCCCCTCCCCTATTTTTTTTATTAATTTAAAAAAAAAAAAAAAAATTAACTTTGTTAAAAAAAATTTATTGTTTTTTTTAATTTAAAAAACAATTTATTGTTTTTTTTTATTTAAAAAACAATTTTTTCTAAAATAAGCCCTATTGCGCTTTTACTGTGACAGTCGTTTGACCATCAAATTTAAGCTCACATTTTCGCTGCGACGGTCGTATGACCATCAAATTTAACCCAGCGCTGGCTTTTTTCCCTCTTTGGAGTTGTTTTATTCCAGAGGTCGTAACTTGGGCATACAATATCGTTTATTGGCAAACGAGATATCGTCGGAAAGCTGGTTTTCTCATCTTTCCATTGGTGTGGGTTTCATTACTTCATTCTTTTTTTGGTACATTCTACAACCAATTTTGTGGTTGATTTTCATGTATTTCCAACTTTGTCCTTTTTGGACATTTTGAGCATAATGTGTAAGAAATTTCTTTTATGTAAACGCACTGAGATAAAGTGCCACACTATTGTACATGCATTTTTGGGTATTTTGCACATAAGGTTGTGCCATATTTTGTACTCGCACTGTTATTATAAAGTGCCATGAGGGGTTGTGTAGTTTGCCTTTGTTTTGCCATCACATCTTTGTCCGGTGAGTGTCCCTCCACGACAATAGTGAATCCATACCATGGGGGGTTGTGTATTTTTCCTTTGTTTTCCATCACACCTTTGTCTGGTGAGTCTCCCTCCACGACGACCATGGATCCATATGATTCTAGCCTCATGCATGTGTGCTTTGTTTTGCACACCACTTTTTCAGTTGTAGGTGCTTTCTTGTGCACTTTCAGATGTTGTTTCTTCTTCCTCATGCACTACAGGGTGTTACACATCATTTCAGTGGATTTTTCAAGCTCTCCTAGTTCAACATTATGTTGGGTTATTATATTGTTCGTGCTAATTCTTCCTTGGTTTCGCCTTGGAAGGGATCTTCCATCATCAACGAAGGTTCTTCAACACCATAACAGTCATCTTTTGACAGTTGTTTGCAGCTTCTTCTGCTTCAGTGATGTTCTTCTTGGCTTTTTGCATCTCTTTTTGGAGTAGAGCTTTTTTCCATGAGGTTTTCTCTATTTCTCCTCTTTACAGAGATTTGGATATATTTGGGTACCTGATTTGGCCTAGTTGTCGGGACCCATGTTTGCCTTCTTGCATTGTAGTTACCTTTGCTTTCTTGCATTTGTTTGTAGCTGCACTGTTGCTCATCTTAAGGAGGGGTGTTAGAGTAAAGGTCTTAACTTAATTATGTTGATTAAGTTACCTTTATTCCCTTAAGATTTCACGTTAGTTTGCATAAAGTGACATTTAATAATTATATTAATTATTAAACGTTATCCTATTAGGGCTTCTATTAGGGTTTTTCCTATTAGGGTTTTATTAGGGTTTGCATGATCTCCTTTTTATAAGGATTGATCCCATTGTATTTCATATCAATTCATTCTCTCTGATATATACATTTTCAGTTTTCAAAGAACCCTTGCTTGTTTGTCTCCATCTCTTCTTTTGTGATAGGTTATTTGCATGTAGGTGATCTTCGGGGTTTGTGGTGTTGTATTTTCTCAACTCCTACATTTCCAACCAAGACCAACTATTTTCAACAACCTTTTAATTAGTTTGTTGAAAAAACACCTTAATGACACTTTTGACAAGTTGCTTGACAACTTTCTTGAGCAACTTTTACAATTTTTACAATATGGAATAACTTTAAACATTATTTGACAAATGACTTAAAACATGAATTCCTAAGACTAAAAAACCTATAAAATGGTTTTATAAACCTTATTATAATACCCAATACACAAAATAGAGCAACTATTTACAAATGGCCTCATGGAGGCTTGAAAGCGACTTGGTGCTCCTACACTAGATTACTAGGAGACTTAGATCTCCCTTGAGACTTAAATATGCCTTTATCCTATTTTATATATTTTTCCTTTGAGAATCCATGAATAACTAGTTCTTCATTAGTTTATTTGTAATTATTCCACATCATCTCATTTGAGAGAAGAGAACTCATGATCTCATCAAGAAGAAAATTTGAAGAACTAAGTTGAATGGACATCATTAGATTATCACAAGAATCTACAAAAGAGCATAAAAAGGCCATGCGTCTATCTTGCATCTATCTTATTCCTCCATATTTATACTAATGAACTATAACTAGATTATATTATTGTTATATGCGTTCAAACTTTTGGCTCTTTTAAATTCCAACCAGATCTTCAAGGCAACCTATGGATTTTCAAATTCCAATAATCAGCAACCAAAAATGGGTTGGCCAATGAATGAGAGAAAGTAATTTAGCTTTCCTCCTGAACTTCGGGCTCTGCAAAACCCGAGAGGGTAATCCCACAATGCACTTATAACATTCATTCACAAGATCTATATGTACATGGCATACCGAGCAGAAATATTCTCATCTTATGCTGAATAGATGAAATATTTTTAAAAATTGGCAATTCCTTTAAAGATTAAACAACTAAAAGCTGAGAAGTCACATACAAAAAAAGTGGGTTGATTGAGAGTGTATTTATGAATAATTGTTCTCAAATCAAATATTGGAGCATAAAAAATGCATTCAACACTTTAAGATCAATACCATATCTAAGGGCATGGAGTCAAAACAAAGCAAACCGAACTAGAAGGCAATTTTAATTCTAAGTAGCCATAATCCTTGTGAATTTCATTATAATTCACACATCAATACCCAAATTCTATTACTACTTATAGATGCATTGGACACCTACATAAATGCACACATTAATCAAAGCATTTAACTGATTCCTTGAACCAAAGCCAAAACTAAAGCATATTTCATTGTAAACAACAATGAAATTAATGAAAATGACCCTTGATCTAATTCCCATTAATCATTCATATAGGAATATTACAGTTGGAGAGAAAATAGACTCAGAAGATATGCACATTTGATTCACACATGCCTAGAAGCCACATAGTTGACAAAATTTACTCATTCGACTCCATGCCTAAGCTACAGACTCAGAATGCGTACTCTTTGTGTTTTTACCTTGCATTTCTAGATCCATAATTAAAAAAGAGACCCCTCCCAAATAGCCTTGAATTCCCTTTTATATGATCAAGGGTGTAAAAAACAAGCCTCGAGCTATTTGCCAGTCAAATTACATTTCATTTGGCCTTCATTTGCAAGACATTTTCCCACAATTCCTGTGAAAACATTTTACTCAGCTCATTTTACCTCACTGCACCTCATATTCTCATTAATGTGCCCAACAAAGTAAAATATTTATTTTACTTTAAGTCACAAAATATGCATTTGCTCCACATTATAATTAATGTTGTAAAATGACGAGGAATTTAAAATATTTCACCCGAGTTATGTAAAAACACTTTTCCCGTGTCATTTACACTTTAAGAAAAACTTCACGAGTGCTTCATTTATTTTACCATCATTTAAAAAATTTCACTTGAAGTAAAAAAAAAACTCCTAAATCCATGGGCAACATTTAAAAGTTTTTACCTTTTAAAAAAAATGGGCCCTTTAAATATTGCAAATAGTGAAAATCCTTTTATCGGCCGATACTTCATTCTTCAACATTTTCTCTTTAGAAAATTTCAGGCCCACAATTCTCCCACTCACATATCGCTCCACCATCGGGCATTGCTAGTAGGATATGAGAAAAGAAAATCAAACCAACAAGAGAGGATACTCATTATGGCATCACATGTCCACACTCAACTTTGTGGAATGAACTCGCGATGAGCGATTGACGGTGAGGATCAAGCTACATTTCTTGTTCTTTGCTGGCCATTGATTAACATTTGTGCCCTAACTTCTCTTCACCATGCTCTGTAGCTCGTTCCCTTCTACTCATGGCATCTCTCGTGTCTATTAAAATTTTACTTGTAACATCAAATGGATCTTTGCACAACCAACACACTGCCGTGCCACAACATATAGTCATCGAATCACCAAAACTTTGAATGCCAACACTCAAAAATAACACCCAAACACTCGAATGCATTCCTATTGCAAGTACATACCCCATATGCTGGTGCAAAGACCACTAGGCATAATGAACCCTTACACTGAAGTTTTCCAGCCTTCCCAAGGCACAGTGCCTTGCTCATTTGGGTTCCTCAACTTCTTTAGCACAGGAAGGAGGGATGCAGTACGACTGCCAATTGCATTTTCTTACAAGTTTCTAAAATTTCTTTAGCAATCCATTTTGTGCATGAGTTGCAACTATGGCGTTTGATGGAACTAGATTTATCTGAGATCCTTCTAAAAGTTCACACGCCTTGTCTAAGCCATTGCCCTTAGAGGCATCATTCACATTGGTGCAACCTCAATACTTACCAGTCCATCTGCATAGTGAACATTGGTGGCTATCCATCACAACTGAAGTTTTTTAGTTTTCCTACCTCCTATTCGCTGCATGCCATTCACTATTCTCACATTGCCAGGTAGGCACACAGTACTTTATGAGTTCCATCAACTGTGTTTGCAATGCACTCAAACCAAGAATCCATTGGAAATCACCCATGCCTATGCCAAAACTTCACAAATATGGCTATTTAGCCATCTAAGTTTCTTATTTTCATAGCTTTGTTATTGGACAAAGGGTATTCAAACTGTGTGAATAAGCATTTTACCCATCTTAAGTACATTCTAATCAAATCTAGCACTGACGGGATCCCTCTCTAAATTTAAATGGGATCCCTCTCTAAATTTAAATCATGGTTACAAATAGAAATGCAAGCGTTCAACAAAAGAACTTTGAATAATATTGCCCCCTCTTAAAAGAAGTTGCCTTTTTAGTATTATGTAGTTGTTCGAACAACCAAGCAAGGATAAATAGTGTTGTAACTTTATCCCATAGGAACTCAAATAAAACACCACTTCTATCATGTTGATGGAAGAGTTCCATGTCCTTTCAAACTATGCCAATGATCCTAGGGACAATAATTGGTTGAGGTTGTAGATTTTTACTACCTTTAAAAATTGTGTTTGTACCCTTGTAGATTCCCTCATTGGTAGAAGAACAATGTGAAATGAAATTTTATTGCATGATTCAATCAAATTACTAGAAGGAATAGTAATGTTTAACACCTTCTCTAAGATTCTCTCAAATCTTTCAAGTTTGTAATCATTGCATTTCTCAAGTAACATTTTGTTTTCTCCATAGCTTTCACCAGTCTACACTATATGTGCTTTGTTTCTCATGTTTTCATTACAATATCTATCAAACCTTAAAACTCTCCCATTTCAATGAAAATAATTTGAATGTTTGATCCCTTTTATTCATTACACGAGGAGAATTGGAAAGAAAAACTTGTTTCTAATTTTTGTTTATAGACCTCACTAACAATATTTCATGTGACACAAGTCGGGTCCCCATGTGGGTCTAACTAAAATATTTTTCAGTTTGAAACAAGTTTTCAACCAAAATTTAGATGAGCCTACCTCTAAATGCTCTTGAGGTGGAAAAATGAAGTGGGTTTTCAATAAAACTTATTTTATGGCCCTTTTGCATAGTGATCAAAATTGGATAAGTGGGCTCTAGAATTGCCCTGGAAAATCAGTCAAACAATCCCTTGGAGCCATAAAAATATACATGCATGTAGACTTATGATCCAAGAATGGAGTACAAAAGACGGTTCAAAAAAAGGGATCCGGAGTTGAAAGATATTAATCAAAAAAGTTGCTCGGTCAAACTTTTCTGCAACTGCACCTGTTCAAAACCGATCAGGGCTCACCAAATTGCCATTTTGAAAAAATATCAAATCAACTCTTGGGAGGCTATAAATAGAAACACAAGATCAATTAGGTACACTGAACATGTATGCAAGAGGAATTTTCTTGAATCATCATTCTTCACAAGATATTAGGGGCAAAGTTGATCACCTTGAAACATTGTCAGAAATGCAGATATAACATCAGAACAAACTACATTTTCTTTTGATCTCGAAAAAATAGCAAATCAAATCATGAAGCCCTAAAATCAGACAGGGGAATATATGAATGTGGGGAGAATGGGGAGTAAAACTCCTTTTTTCATGAAAATCATCCAGTTGTGAAACATAAGCTCAAACATGAGGCCACCTTGTAGAGCTGTAAATTTTGGAACAACAAAACAGTGCCAAAACCCTCCAACTGTGCCCTTTAAAAACTAGTCAAAACTCATCATGGGAAGCTAAAAAATGGCATGGAGATTCATATATGTCACATGAGTGAGTCCACCAAAGGGGTTTTGCATGAAAAACAATAGGCTCTAAATTACAACATTCCAAAGTAGGTCACTTGAGCAGATTCTTAAGGTGCACTTCTGAGTGTGCAATGGTAAAATTTTCAATATGGGCATTTCAAATTTGCAAAATTTGAAGGTGCCACCAGTGGCTCCAACTAGGGATGTATGCCCCTCGTAGGCATAGCAAGACTCTAGATCTATGGTAGAAGTAGACTAGGTGTCTACTCCATTAGGTAAAAAATAGATATGTCCTTTAATTGGTGGCCCTGGGCCCCACAAAGGTAAAACCAAAACCTTCCCCTGTCAAATGTATGATTTTCATCACATAGAAATTTGATCAATGTGAGAATATTACTGAGAATAATCTGATAAATAACATTACAATTGGAATTTCTTCCCATGCTATTGTATATTCCACTATCATGAATATCTTTACTAACCAACATTTTGCAATCACACCTATACTAAAATTCCCATCATGATATGATAGACATGTGTTATATTTATCATATGAGGCACATACATATTGAATGCAACATTCTCCATTATATTCTTTATTATCACTTTCCATTGAGATCTCTTCCAATTGGACCGAGAATTGGAAACACTCATAGTTCATCACAAAAATTGTTGTCAACAGGTCTTTCGCGAAAAGCTTGCACACAAATCCTAGATTTATCATGAACATCAGATTGAAAACTATACAAAGAACCTTTAGGTGTATCAAAGGAGAAACAATCATACATTATTTCACTTTGCAACTGCATCATATTAAACCTACAAGAAATTAGATCCGAGTTCTCAAATTTATACACTTTATTGCACACTTCTATGTTTGCCAAGTAAAACATACTTGGATCATCACCGTTCATATCATAAGTGAACATTTCCAATTTTGATTCAAAGTTACAATTTGATTCAGCTTTAAAATCACAGTTCAAATCCATGTAGACAACTTCAAGAATTGGCTTAAACAAAATTGAGTTTATCCAATTAAGCACATCTTCACAAAAACTTCCTTTGTTAGAAACACTTTCCTGATTTGATTCATGTTTGCAAAGGACTTCATCAACAAAATTAATTTCCATGTGATCAACGAGTGTTCCCACATTACCAACAACACATATAGTTTTAGATTCATAATTGTGACTCTCTTCCATGTCATTGAGGACAACAAGAAGGCACTCATATTTAGAATCACTTACCACTTTACCAACTGACTTGTCAACATTAAAATCTAAAAACTCATGGTCTAAAGAATTCTCAAGGTCACTGAAACATCTCATGGACATTGATATGGATTCCAAATGAACATGATTAAAATAATGCTCATTTAAATCAACCATTAGTGAATAAGCACTATCAAATATTTTTACATCAATCTAATCTTCCTGTATAATACATGACTCCATTTCAACCTTAGTCAGATAATTTGGGGCAGCAAAGTGACTGTGATTATATTCAACTCCTTGTGCAAGTAGAGCATAAGGATACTCAATACTTCCACATTCTCCTTGAGTAAAATGATAAATATTATCCAAATTACCATCACACTCATATGATGCAATTGATTTCAAATTAGAACTATTCGAATCACAGTGAACAAGAGGACAAAAAAAATCTTGATTCAATTCATGAGATGAAAATACACATGGAGGATCAATGGTATGAGACTCAACCCGATCTCTATCAATGGATGTCATTTGATGAGGGAAAACTAACATACACTCACTATTGTGAGATTTACCTTTATGTTCATTTCCTAGCTACTTGACACATGGATAATTTTTTTGTAGTATCAACACAATATGAAACTTTAAATTCACTTGAATTAATAGGCTCTTCAATATCATGCATGCCTAATAATTTTGACTCAATATCCATATATTTTCCACAATGTACTACTTGATCAGTCCAAATTGAATCCCCTATTTCATCATCATATACATCATCATCCTATTCATGTATCACAAACATTTCCATTTCTGCTTCATATAAACAATCATGAAGAGTAGGGGCATAAATACACTCATCAACATGTTTATCATATTCAACATTGTATTCATGGTCAACAAATTAAACACACATATTCTCATCTTCAAGTTCTTCATTATTCATAGAACTAACATGCTCCATTGATGATGAACCCGAATTACGTTCGAAGTGTGCATAAAATACAATTTGATCAGTAAATTGGAGACAAGTGACTTCATAAATATTCATATCATTGCATTCTGTAGGTGAAGAAAATACCTTTGTATTATCCATGTAGGAGCATTCATAATCATTAGAGGAATAATCAGGTTGGCTGTCATTATAATCTTTGTCACAAGGAGACTCTTCACTACATAAACCATGCTTAGATTCTTCACAGTGAATTCTTGAACTTATATTTGCAATGTCTTGATCACTGATCTGTGGTGAGATGTCATCAACACTTGTATTATCTTCACTAACAAGAACATGAGATATAATGATATCTTGCATCTCTTTTACTTCTTCCTTACCCAAGATACTGCAAGAATAATTTTCATACATATCTATTTTGTCATCATGCCATGTGTCTTCGCCTTCATCACAGTTGTACAGATGTGCACATGTGTTGATTGTGACCTGATTACAATTAATATCCTCATCCATACAACATGGATCTTCATTTTCTAATACACTCTTTTCATTCTTGTGTATCATGTTCTGATTTTCCTCAATAAGATAACTGATATCTTTATTTTGGGATACCACATTTTGTGCATGAGTGAGTTGGGCTAGTTCAATAGTCTTTAGCCAATCAAATAACTAGTTCAAGCTATGAGGCTTCAACTCCTTTGATAAGGCACTCAACCTAGAATCATAGATTTCATAAAATAGATCAATACACATTGAGTCCTCAAGTCTGAAATTTAGGGGGACTTTCAACAAGGATTTCAAAAATGTTGAGAACAAATCATGTGATGATTCTCCTTTGTGTCTCTTCGTTTTAGACAATATTTGAACAAAAGATGTTTGATTGACATTCCTCAAAATTTGATGACATTTAACATGGAACTCACTACGCCCAACTTGTTGTGATGATGGAGAAGTTGGAGTAGCAACACATTACCATCCTGACACGCATTTTGTATTATCAAATCCATGAATTCTATTTACCTGAAGTGTGTTAGGATGACCAACAATCACAACCCTATATCCTTTCATCATTTAATACCTCAAGTTGTTCTCAATATCTATAGCAATTTGATATGCTTGGTGTAGGGTTGTAGGTTATTTATGATTTGGTCTTATTCTTGCAAGGATCTCTCTTATTATATTTGAAAATATGATATTAAAAGAGGAGACTAATTCATCTTCTCCTTTCTCCATGTTCATGAATTTTTTTCTTATTAAGATTGGATCAATCCTTTCACCAAAATGCTCCATGAACACTTCTTTAAAATTTTCCCAATAATATATAGAGGATGTTGGTAGATAAGAGAACCAATCTCTTGCATCTCCTCTTAAGGACTGAACAAATAACCTCATGATCACATCCTCGTGATCTACCTCATAGTCATCCATCACATTATTGAATTCTTGGAGATGTTTATTTGCTGATTCAGACTTATCACCAATGAATTTTTGTAATTTATCTCTGAATTTAGCTGGAATTCCATTTGGGTAACCACTGATCTCACTAAAATTGATGGCTTTGTAACTTTCAGTGCTGAAATTTCTTTGACAACCTAGCTAGGACTGATCACAATCCATGGTTGCACCAAGAACCATACAAGGATGCACATATTGATGCATTTTGACATACCTCTTTCAAAATTAAAATATCAACTCTACAGTTGATCATTTACTGCCCTATTTATAGATTTCATCATAGCCTTAGAATATCACAATGCATAACTCAAATGCATCTAAGCCTAAGATCCATTTAGTGGGTAGATTTCAAGAACAAGCATACTTTCAACATAATACATAAGTTGCAAATTATAATTCAAAAGTATGAAAACTAAATATTACTATCCTTTCCCTTTCTTAATAATATTTCACCTAATAGGAAACCAAGTTTATTTTCAAGACTTTCCAATATGGTTTTCATACAAAAGACTCTTGAAAACCAAAAGTGAAGAATACTTGGAAATGTTGTAGCTGCTGCAAAATTTCTTCTTGACTAGAAATATTGTAGATCTAGAACTTTTCTTCACACCTTCACAGGTTCTTTTGACAGAGTCACCACCTCTCTTTACAAAGGACTAAGCTTCAAGAAATATGAAGCTCTTTTATAAATAAATCTTCTTCTGAGTTCCTTTCACCAACATAGCACCACATATTATAGAAATTTCAGGTTCACTGCAACTTCTTCTCCAGATTTGAATTCCTTCAATATTTGAACCGAATTCAGATTAACAAATAACTTGAATCTATGAATTATCAGTCTACTCTTGGAGATTCAAATTTATCCCCAATGGAGTCGCCATTTTGTTGGCTCATTTAAATTTCAACTAGATCTTCAAGGCAGCCTATGGATTTGCCAATTCCAATAATTAACAACCAAAAAGGGGTTGGCCAATGAACGAGAGAAAGAAATTTAGCTTTGCTCCTACACTTCAGGCTCTGTGAAACCCAAGAGGGTAATCCCACAATGCACTTATAACATTCCTTCACAAGATTTCCATGTACATTTCATACCGAGCAAAAATATTCTCATCTTATGCTGAATAGATGAACTATTTTTAGAAATTGGCAATTCATTTAAAGATTAAACAACTAAAAGCTAAGAAGTCACATACAATAAAAGTAGGTCGATTGAGAGTGTATTTATGAATATTTGTTCTCAAATCAAATACTAGAAGCATAGAAAATGCATTCAACACTTTAAGATGAGTGTCATATCTAAGGGCATGGAGTCAAAACAAAGCAAACTGAACTACAAGGCAATTTTAATTCTAAGAAGCCATGATCCTTGTGAATTGCATTACGATTTATACATCAATACCCAAATTCTGTCACTACTTATAGATCCATTGAACACTTACATAAATGCACACCTTAATCAAATTATTTAACTGATTCCTTGAACCAAAGCCAAAATTAAAGCATATTTCATTGTAAACAACAATGAAATGAATGAAAATGACCCTTGATCTGATTCTCATTAATAATTCATATAGGAATATTAAAGTTGGAGAGAAAATAGACTCAGAAGATATGCACATTTGATTCACACATGCCTAGAAGCCACATAGTTGACAAAATTTACTCATTCGACTCCAAGCCTAAGCTATAGACTCAGAATGCATAATCTTTGTGCTTTTACCTTGCATTTCCAAATCCATAATTAAAAAGAGACCCCTCCCAAATAGCCTTGAATTCCCTTTTATATGATCAAGGGAGCAAAAAATAATCCTCGAGCTATTCGCCAATCAAATTACATTTCATTTGGCCTTCATTTGCAAGACATTTTCCCACAATTCCCATGAAAACATTTTACTCAACTCCTTTTACCTCATTGCACCTCATATTCTCATTAATGTGCCCAACAAAGTAAAATATTTATTTTAGTTTAAGTCCCAAATCTGCATTTTCTCTACATTATAATTAATTATTTAAAATGCCGAGGAATTTAAAACATTTCACCCGAGTTGTGTAAAAACACTTTTCCCGTGTCATTTACACTTTAAGAAACATCACAAGTGCTTCCTTTATTTTACCATCATTTAGAAACTTTCGCATGAAGTAAAAAATAAATCCCTAAATTCATGGGCAACATTTAAAAGTTTTTACCTTTTTTAAAAATGGGCCCTTTAAATATTGCAAATAGTGGAAACATTTTTATCAGGCGACACTTCATTCTTCAACATTTTCTCTTTAAAAATTTTTGGGCCCACCATTCTCCTGCTCACATATCGTTCCACCATCGGGCATCTCTGGTAGGATATGAGAAAAGCAAATCAAACCAATGTCAGAGGATACTCATTATGGCATCACACATCCACCCTCAACTTTGTGGACTCAACCCGCGATGAGCGATTGACGATGAGGATCAAGCTGCATTTCTCATTCATTGTTGGTCGTTGATTAACGTTTGTGCCCTAACTTATCTTCACCATGCTTTGCAGCTCGTTCCCTTCTGGTCATGGCAGCTCCCATCTTTGTTAAAACTTTACTTGCAACATCAAATGGATCTTTGTACAACTAACACACTTCCGCACCACAACATATAGTCATTGAGTCACTAAAAGTTTGAATTCCAGCACTCAAAAGAACACCCAAACACTCGAATGCATTCCTATTGCAAGCGCATAGCCCATCTGTTGGCACAAAGACCACTAGGAATCATGAACCCTTACACTGAAGTTTTCTAGCCTTCCCAAGGCGTAGTGGCTTGCTCATTTGGGTTCCTCAACTTATTTGGCGCATGTAGGGGAGGGATGCAGTACAACTACCAATTGCATTTTCTTAAAAGTTTCTAAAACATCTTTAGCAATCCATTTTGTGCATGAGCTGCAACTATGGCATTTGATGGAACTAGATTTATCTGAGATCCTTCTAAAAGGTCACATGCCTTGTCTAAGTCGTCTCCCTTAGAGGCATCATTCACATTGGTGTAGCCTCAATATTTCCCAGTCCATCTGCATAGTGAACATTGGTGGCTATCCATCACAATTGAATTTTTTTACTTTGCTTGCCTCCTATTCGCTGCAAGAAATTCACTATTCTCACATTGTTAGGTGGGCACAAGGTACTTTATGAGTTCCATTGACTGTGTTTTCAATCCACTTAGACCAAGAATCCATTGAATATCACCCATGCCTACGCCAAAACTTCACAAATATGGCTATCGAGCCATCCAAGTTTCTTATTTTCATAGCTTTGTTATTGGACACAGGGTATTCAAACTGTGCGAATAAGCACTTTACCCATCTTAAGTATGCTCTAATAAAATCTAGCACTGGCGGGATCCCTCTCTAAATTTAAATCATGGTTACAAATAAATATGCAAACATTCAACAAAATAAATTTGAATAATATTTCCCCCTTTTAAAATAAGTTGTCTTTTCAGTATTATGTAGTTGCTCAAACAACAAAGCAAGGATAGAAAGTGTTGTAACTTTATCCCATAGGAACTCAAATAAAACACCACTTTTATCATGTTGATGGAAGAGTTCTATGTCCTTTGAAACTATGCCAGTGATCCTAGGGACAATAATAGGCCGAGGCTATAGATTTTTACTACATTTGAAAATTGTGTTTGCACCCTTGTGGATTCCCTCACTAGTAGAAGAACAATGTGCAATGAAATTTTATTGCATGATTCAATTAACTTACTGGAAGGAATAGTAATGTTTAACACCTTCTCTAAGATGCTCTCAAATATTTCAGGTTTGTAATCATTGCATTTCTCAAGTAACATTTCATTTTCTCCATAGCTTTCACCAGTCTACACTATATGTGCTTTGTTTCTCATGTTTTTATTGCAATATCTATCAAACCTTCAAAATATCCCATTTCATTGAAAAGAATTTGAATGTTTGATCCATTTTATTCATTACAAGAGGAGAATTGGAAAGAAAAAATTGCTTATGATTTATGTTTATAGACCTCACCAACAACATTTCGTGTGACACAAGTCGGGTCCCCATGTGGGCCCGACTAATTTTTTTTTCGTTTTGAATTTTTTTTTCAACCAGAATGGAGATAAGGATACCTCTACGTGCTCTTGAGGTGGAAAAATGAAGTGGGTTTTCAATAAAACTTATTTTATGGCCCTTTTGCACAATGATTAAAATTGGCCAAGTGGGCTTTGGAATTGCCCTGGAAAATCAGTCAAACAATCCCCTGGAGCCATTAAAAATCTACAGGCATGCAGACTTATGATCCAAGAATGGAGTGCAAAAGACAGTTCAACAAAAGGGATCCCGAGGTGAAAGATATTAATTGACAAAGTTGCACAGTCAAACTTTTCTGCAATTGCACCTATTCAAAATCGATCAGGGCTCACCAAATTGCCGTTTTGAAAAAAATATCAAATTAACTCTTGGGAGGCCGCAAATAGAAACACAAGATCAATTAGGTACACTAATCATGTATGGAAGATATATTTTCTTGAATCATCATTCTTCACTAGATATTAGGGGTCAAAGTTGACCACCTTGAAACATTGTCAGAAATGAAGATGGAAAATCAGAACAAACTACATTTGGTTTTGATCTCAAAAAATAGCAAATCAAATCATGAAGCCCTGAAATTAGACATGGGAATATATGAATGTTGGGAGAATAGGGATCAATATATCTTTGGTCATGAAATTCATCCAATTGTGAAACATAAGCTCGAATAGGAGGCCACCTTGCAGAGCTGAAAGTTTCGGAACAAAAAAATAGTGCCAAAACCCTCCAGCTTCGCCCTTGAAAAACTAGTCAAAATTCATCGTGGAAGCTGAAAACTGGCATGGAAATTCACATATGTCACATGAGTGACTCTACCAAGGGGTTTTTCATGAAAATTAATAGGCTCTAAAATTATGACCTTCCAAAGTAGGTCACTTGAGCAGATTCTGTAGGTGCACTTCTGAGTGTACAATGGAATTTTTTTCAATATGGGAACTTCAAATTTGCAAAATTTGAAGGTTCCACCACAAACACTCAACAATTGAATCTCTATTTACTGTTATCAATTAGATATGCACCCTATGCTAAGCTTGCGAAAAAAAATAACTATCTATTGACACATGGAAACCTTCTTCAGATGTGGGTGATCTGATCGAAGAAGGAATCTCCAGAGTGAGCTAGTTCTCTGAATGATAATTCCTATTCTATATAATTTTTGAGGTGAAGAGTTAGAAGGATAAACTAGAATTAAAACATGACTGAAATTCTATCACCTAAAATTATTGACCAACATTAAGGAGATTCTGATAATAACTCTGACCACCTCTTTAAAACCTATTTCTCACAATCTCACAACACATATAATCCAAAAGTGATCTTTGCAAAGGTTTAAAATAAACACAAGGCACAACTTGAATTAGCATGCAACTCCTGTAAATCACTTTACAACAGTAAGACAAGACAATAATTCAACATATTTGAATCACAAGACACATCAAATTACTATTGTAAAGAATAAAACAAGAAGTGAGAAAGTAACTCTGGTGTTTTATTGAATGAAGGAGTGAAACTCTCAAAATCTGAGTGCAAAACCACTTACAAAAATCTCTGCATGAACAAGAGAGGAAGAAATAATGATTTGAACTGAGAAAAACCCTAATTTTTTCTCCTAAATAAAACTCTCTAAAACCCTAATCCAAGCTCAAGAAGAAAGCTGAGAAAAAGGCCTCTAGAACTACTCCACTATGTGTAATAAAAGTGGCAAACTCACACTTTTTGCATGTCCATCGCAAAAGGCTTCTAAAAATAGGTTCCTTCTACTTTAAAAGCAAAATAAAAACCTTATCTCCACCCCATGCATCTCAAATCCACCCAAGGAAAAGTCAACCACCTCTGCTTTTATAAAACTGCTAAAAATAACAAAAGAATAAAACAATTTATAAAATATTGCTTTAATCTTTTCTGTACAGGATACTTGTAGTTTTATTCTTCTCAACTTGACCTATTTTTTTCAATTAAGATTTTAAAAACTCTGTGCAAAATATTAAAACTCTTATATCTCTTTACCATTTGATTTTTCTCTAAAAAATCATAAAAATATAAGCATAGATGTCTATTATTAACCTCCAATTGATTTCTAGAAAATCAATAAAAATAAAGCCTAAGGCATGAATGTATTTTCCTAAGCATAAGCATTGACATTAAAATAAAATAAAATACCTAAGGTATTTTAGACTAAAATATTTTATCAAAACCTAGCCTAAAGACTTAGGCAAATCATTCCTAGTCAAATGGTCGACCTAAGACATGCATGTATTATTAAATGATAAAAATGTTGAAGGAATTTAACATTTAACTTAAAGTGATAATCCCAAATTTGAATTAGGGCTAAGGGAAAACCCTAATAACAAAACTAGCCAAACCTAAATTTTGAGCCATCATTTGACTTTTCATGTTTTGAGAGAAAGCTTTGCTAGGAAAATGCGTCGCCACCATTGATTTAGGGTTTACAACTTGAAGCCCACCATTAGAACTCTGTGTGGGTCGATTCTTCATGAGAAAGCAAGGTAAGTTGGTTTCAAAAAATTTCATGGCTTTTCCCATTCATTTTGAAAGTAGAACCTGGCCTCATGGCCGTGGCCATGACATGTATTTTTTCTGATTTATTTCTCTCTATGCTTTGTCATTTTTTTCCCCTACATATGCCACCATTGGAGGTCGATTTGAAGCTTTCTTGCAGCAAAGTGGTGAGTGAAACCCATGGCTATAACTTTGTATTTTCATTGTACTTTATGTGTTTCATTTGGAAGCTCAAATTTGAGCATTTTTTATGAATGGAACTCAAAAATTTGACAAGATAATGAAGATTACACTCTAATGAAAAAATACTTGAAAATTTCTGTACATCCTCCCATTGTAGGCTCTGACTTTTACATGTTTAATTTACTGATGAATTTCCAAAAGGAAACTTGCATACTATACGCTGTTTGCTCTAATTTTGAGATTTTGATGGCAAACTCAAATGGATTTTTTGGCCTTGGTGAGTATTTATGAGTGAAAAGCCTTCTCCAGGCTGCAACCATCCTTCTTATGTTCTGGGTATTTCACAAACCACTGAATTTTTCATTCCTTAGTATGGAATAAAAAAGAATACTCTTGCTACATTTTCCTACAATTATTTTTCATTTCCAGCTAAAACCCCTATGTGGGTATTTATAAAATAAAAGAAGAAAGCTCTCCAACTTTTGGGCTCGACCCATGATATCAAATAAAACTCATTTTATTCATAGATAAGAACACTTAGATTCAGGAATGAATTTGCAAGACTTCATGTCTGTGACCAATACTTATTGTATCCACCATTTTGAAGAGCTTAAAAGCTCAAAATTTTGCATCTTGATTGTTTTCTGTATTTTGAGTTAAAACTCCAAAATGGGTACTCTGCATTTTAAGAGAAAATTTGCATTTTGCTACACCATGTATGCAACTCCTTGTTTTCCTGTAGAAAACTACTATTATTTGGCATATGATGAAATTAATGAAACCCCTTATAAAGGAAATGATCTTCCCATTTTATTCATTCAAGATCACTATTATCTTGCACTTCTGGATAAGGTTTCAAATGGGTATCATCCTTGAAAGGAAAATAATGCTCGATTATTCTATTTTTGTTTTAAATTGAATGAAAGAACACCATTTTCCCTTCATAATGCTCCTCCTGTAACAATATTCAAATGGCACGAAGAAAAAAACCAAGTCAAAATGTACAATTATTTGATAGATAACTTGCAAGCTTTTCTTTTCATTCCACACACTTGTATACTCATTGAATATTGATGGCATATGATGGCTCTTTGTTTTTGGTGTAGGAGCACCTTAAGGTCTTAGAAAATTTTGGCTTGTAGGTGGTTCTAGCCAAACACCAAGGTTGATTTGGTGTGTGTGTTGTGGAAAGTTTGTTTAGAGTCTTGAGTTTTGTGTATTCTTAAGACATCTTGCAAAGTTGTCATGACAAGTTTTCCTAAACACTAGGAAGCATTTATGTTGTTCTAAGCCCGACCTAAGGGTCCTAGCATGTGGGAATAGGATATATAAGGTCAAAAAAACCCTAACCTGATAGTTGGAAGAGTTGGAAGTACTATTGTACGAATTGTGTCTTGGAAAGAACAAGTTTTCTTGACTGTGTTTTTGAAACTGAGCCTTGATCCACTCAATTAATGGATTGAAAGGACTGAACTAATGTAGTGAATCTTTAATTTGTGACATGTAACTAATTTGTGTGGCATTGGTTTAGTATTTTGGTACGACTGGTTAACAGTTTGTAAATTCTTTGTGTTCATTTGTTTCACTGCCCGATTCAGGGCCAGTTTTGTAAAAGATGCACCCCACTTGAATTCCCGTGGCTGAAGTTCCATGGCCTCTTGGAATCAATTAGGGGACCTTGTATATAGTGTAAATATGGTCTTTGGAGTCTTTTTTTGTAGGAGAGCTAGTAATTCCATCAAGCTTTAGGCAAGTGCAGGGGCATTCTGGCTAGGTGCTTCAACAAAATAGAAGCAAGAGGGCTTGCTTAACATATTGGTTTATGCCAATCAATGGTGTAGAAGTGTAGGGGTATGTGTCTTGGACATGTGTATGCAAGGAGAAGTGCAGAGGAGTCCATTAAAGCACTCCATGAAGTTAAAGAAACTAGACAGTGTCACATGCCCTATAAACCCTTGAAAATAGGGGTTTGGTGACATACCTATGTACGGACACCAAGGAGGTCTAAAACCTAGGAAATAGTGGAGCCTAGGAGCTCTATAGAGAGAATACATAAAGAGTTTGGGGGTTTGTTAAGGAAGTCTTGGAGTTATTCCAAGAACACTGGTTTTAGGAGGCCTAATGGACCAAAAAGGCTACAAGGCCTAAAATCAAGGTGTACATGAATTCGATGGACAAATGAAGAGGGAATCCAACAAGATGGATCATAGTGAAGTAAGATCAACCAAGGAATAGTTGGAAGACCTATTCCTAGTCCCAAGAATGGCTTGGGGAACATTGTGGAAAAGTTGAGCCCAAAGGCGCTTAGTAGGGGTGTGAGAGAAAAGGTGAGTGTTTGAAGTTGGTGGAGAGTTCTATAAGGAGATAGGGGTCTTAGGAGTGACCTCTGAGTAGGGTAGAGAAGAATACCCCAGTAAGACCAAAGAGTAGGTCTTAGGAAGAGAAAATGTGTTGTTTAGAGATAGTACTCCCCATCAAATTGGTATCAGAACAAGTTAAAAGGCTTGGGAATTGAGAAATATATGTCAGAGGGACATGAATCCATAGGAGACAACACCATGGTGACCAATGAAGAATTGGCTAGAGATTTGACAGAGAAACAAGAAAAGAACAGACGTCTTGATGAAATTGGAAAAAATAGAACCAGAACCTGACCCTCCATTAGTAGAGGAACCATTCCTCAAAGCATTAAAGGTACTAAGTGGCAAAGCACTAGAAGGCATCCCTATTTTCACAAGAAGAATGGATGCAAAATTAGTTATGAAATGGATTGAGGGAATGGAAAATAACTTTGAATGTGATGGGGTTATAGAGGCACAAAAGGTGAAGATAGCCAAATCAAGGCTAAGAGGACAATCATTAACTTGGTGGAAGTTTTTGCAAGAAGAAAGAGAGAAGGAAGGCAAGAAGCTAGTAGGAATTTGGAAAACTATGGTGGCTAAAGTAAAGGAAAACTATCTACTTGAGGATTATGACATCCACTTGCATAAGAAGAGGAAAAATCTTAGACAGAGAGAACTAGATGTAGCTGCCTACATAGAAGAGTTCCAAAAACTAAGCTTGAGGTCTAGAGTGCAAGAAAGTGAAAGCATTAAGGTTGCCAGGTATCTAAACGGCCTTAGATGGAACATACAAGAAGATTTGAGTCTCTTTACACTTACTACCCTCCATAGATGTTATCAGATGACTATTAAAGTGGAAGAAAAACTGAAAAAGAAACAAGATTCAAGTACTAGGGGTAGAGGAAAAGGCAGAGACCCTAAAGGTGGACATAGAGGAGGTTTTGGTGGAAGGAGCAATGAGAATAGAGGCCAAGGAGAATCTAAGGTTGGTGAAAAATCCCATGAGACAAATAGTAGAGGGGGATACAAAGGTAGAAGTTCTTACAATGGTGGAAGAGGCAGATCAGGAGGATTTGGGAGAAATTCTCACTTTGCTTCCATGAAGTGTTACAATTGTGGGCAATTGGGTCACCCTGCATATAGGTGTCCTGATAAGCCAACATCTTCATAAGGTGAGAAAAGGGTTGCTTATGTCCAAGATGAGGACTATTCTAAAAACTCAGAGGCGAGTTTAGATTCAGAGAAAGGAGAGAATCTCATGTTGAGAAGGATCTTGATCAAAGAACCTACAGAGGATGAACACAAATAGAGGAGGGCTCTTTTTAGAGTCAAGTGCAAAATACTAGGCAAGGTATGCAAGGTCATCATTGATTCAGGATCCACTGATAATTTCATCTCAAAGGAGGCAGTACAAAAGTTGAACCTCACTAAGATACCTCATGTGTGTCCCTATAAAGTTACTTGGTTGAATAAGGGGAAAAATATATTGGTCAATGAGCAAGTATGGGTTGAGTTTACCATAGGGAAGTATCAAGATAGGATACTATGTGATGTGTTACCAATGGATGCATGCCATTTGTTGCTTGAAAGACCATGGCAATACGATAGGGAGGCAATACACCATGGCAAGGAGAATAAGTACTCATTCAAAAAGAATGGATTAACTTACAAGCTTCGGTCTTTAATAGAAGAAGGTACAATGGAGAAGGTAGAATCCCATACACTTTTGATGAGTGGGAAGGAATTCTTAAAAGACATGAAGGAGGAAGAAGGAGTTGGCTATGCTATCATGTTGAAGCCAAAGGAGGAGGAGTCACCTAGTCAGTCACCTATGTCAGCAGAAGTGAAGCAACTATTAGACCAGTTCAAGGACATTATTTGTGAAGGTACACTAGCCACACTACCACCTAAGAGGGAAATCAATCATCAAATAGAATTTGTTCTAGGAGCAACATTTCCTAAAAAGGCTGCATACAAGATGACACCGAAGCAGAAAAAAGAGATAGAAAGGCATGTTCAAGAGCTCTTGGACCAAGGGTTGATTAGAAAAAGCATAAGCCCATGTGCTGTCCCAGTGGTGTTGGCTCCTAAGAAGGGAGATAAGTGGAGAATGTGTACTAATTCTAGGGCAATAAATAGGATAACTATTAGATATAGGTTTCCTATTCCTAGAATAGAAGATTTAATGGATTATTTAGGGGGTGCTAAGTATTACTCAAAGATTGATTTAAAAAGTGGCTACTATCAGATTAGGATGAAAGAGGGAGATGAATGGAAGTCAGATTTTAAGACCACAGAGGGGTTATATGCGTGGTTGGTAATGCCATTTGGGCTTACGAATGCACCTAGCACTTTTATGAGGGTGATGAATGAGGTCTTGAAGGACTATATAGGAGTCTTTGTGGTAGCCTACTTAGATGATATCCCCATCTTTAGTAAAACAAAAGAGGAACATATGAAGCACCTGGAACTTGTGTTGAAGAAACTTCAAGAGGAGAAGCTCACCATAAATCTTGAGAAGAGTGAGTTTATGAAACAAGAGCTAGTCTACCTAGGATTTGTAGTATCTCAAGGGGACTTGAAGATGGATAAGAGCAAGGTTGAAGCCATTCTTAGTTGGCCTACTCCCAAGACAGGGACTAAAGTCAAAAGTTTCCATGGGTTAGACCAATTCTATAGGAATTTTATTAGGAGATTTAGTGAAATCTATGCACCAGTCCTTGACACCATCAAAGGAGGACTTAAGACAAAGTTTGTGTGGACCAAAGAAGCCAATGAGGGGTTTGAGAGATTGAAAAAGGAAGTAGCTACCCAACCAATACTGGTTTTACCAAGTTTTGACAAACTATTCATAGTGGAATGTGATGCAAGCAACATAGCAGTGGGTGCAGTCCTAAGCCAAGAAGGCAGGCCAATGGCATTCTTTAGTGAGAGGCTAAATGAAGCAAAGTATAGATATTCATCCTATGACTTAGAGCTATATGCTTTAGTACAAGCCCTTAAGAAGTGGAGGCACTATTTTTTGCCTAAATAATTTGTGGTATACACTGATAACCAGGCCTTAAGCTACATAAACACACAAGAGAAGCTTAGTTTGAGGCATATAAAGTGGATGGAGTTTCTACAATCATACACTTTTACTATCAAGCACAAGAAAGACGTCAATAACAAAGTTGCAGATGCCCTTAGCAGAAGGTTACTTACCATTCAGGAGATATAGCTGCAGAGTATAGGGGTTGAGGGGTTCAAGGATCTTTATGAGGGAGATTCAGATTTCTCAGAGATCTATAAGGTGTGTACTGATTTTGAAAATCACTTTCACAGTGAGTATGTAGACTACACTTTATAGAATGGTCTATTGTTTGGAGGGAAACAACTATGTGTTCCAAGAGGTTCCATGAGGGAGAACCTCATCCAAGAAAAGCACAATGGCAGTTTGAGTGGACACTTTGGGTTAAACAAGACCCTAGACTTAGTGGAGAGGTTCTATTGGTGGCCTAAAATGTAGAGAGATGTAAGAAGGTATGTTGAGCAATGTGGAGTGTGTCAGAAGGAAAAGGGGACATCAACAAATGCAGGTCTTTACCAACCATTTCCCATCCCAAATAGACCATGGGAGTGCATAAGTATGGATTTCATAGTAGGGCTACCTAGGACACCAACTGGTTTGGACAGTGTGTTTGTGGTAGTATAAAGATTCAGTAAGATGATTCATTTCATCCCATGCAAAACAACACATGATGCTAGTCACATTGCCCACCTATTCTTCAAGGAGATAGTAAGGATACATGGGTTGCCAATGAGCATAGTTGCAGACAGAGATGTGAAGTTCATGGGACACTTCTGGAAGACTCTTTGTAAGACGCTAGGAACCAAATTATCTCATAGTTCTGCATATCATCCTCAAACGGATGGATAGATAGAGGTGATAAATAGGGTACTGGGTAAATTGTTGAGGTGTCTTACTAAAGAGTATGGACAAAGATGGGAACAAGTTATTCCATGGGAAAAATTTTCCTATAATGATAGCACAAACAAGACTACTGGTAAGAGTCCATTTGAAATTGTATATGGGTTACATCCAAGAGGTGTACTTGAGCTAAGAGACCTAAAGGGTTATGAAGGAATCAGTGGTCATGCTGATGATTTTTCTCAATCAATGAGAGAGGTTCATGAGAAAGTAAAGAAGACACTAATGGAGGTTAATCAAAAGTTGAAAGCTAAAAGAGATGAAGGGAGGAGAGATCTACAATTTGAGATAGGTGATTTGGTAATGGTATACTTGAACAAGGCTAGACTATAGAAGGGAATCCTAGGAAAGCTACAGATGAAAAGGATATGGCCATGCAAAGTGTTGGCTAAATATGGTCAAAATTCCTACAAGGTGGAACTACCCAAGGAGTTGTCCATTTCTCCTATCTTCAATGTGAAAGACTTGGTGAAATATAAAGGACCAGAGATGAATGATGAGCAGTACAGTACTGAGGTGAGTAAGGATGTGGAAGAACTAAAGGTAACGGATCAGATCATACCACAAGTTGACAAGATTCTAGATTCAAGGGTGAAGAAGAAGACTAGGCACAAGACATACATGGAGCACCTAGTGAAATGGAGACACCAACCAGAGTTAGAGGCTACCTGGATAGCAGAGAGTGACTTCAAGAAGCATGGTATCAGTGAGGAGTTCTTAACACCACAGGTTCCTTAACTTCCTTGTTGCAAGGGGGAGAATGGTGCAGGAGCACCTTAAGGTCTTTTGAAATGTCTTAGTAAATTTTGGCTTGTGGGTGGTTCTAGCCAACCACCAAGGTAATAAGGACTATTTGATAAAGTCCCAAGGTTGATTTGGTGTGTGTGTTGTGGCAAGTTTGTTTAGAGTCTTGAGTTTTGTGTATTCTTAGGACATCTTGCAAAGTTGTCATGGCAACTTTTCCTAAACACTAGGAAGCATTTATGTTGTTCTAAGCCTGACCTAAGGGTCCCAACATGTGGGGATAGGATATATAAGGTCAGAAAAACCCTGACCTGATAGTTGGAAGAGTTGGAAGTACTATTGTATGGATTGTGTCTTGGAAAGAACAAGTTTTCTTGACTGTGTTTTTGAAACAGAGCCTTGATCCAATCAATTAATGGATTGAAAGGACTAAAATAATGTATTGAATATTGAATTTGTGACATGTAACTAATTTGTGTGGAATTGGTTTAGTTGTT
>CM021109.1:74264457-74337917 GCA_007115665.2 Sequoiadendron giganteum
AAAATAAATTTGAATAATATTTCCCCCTTTTAAAATAAGTTGTCTTTTCAGTATTATGTAGTTGCTCAAACAACAAAGCAAGGATAGAAAGTGTTGTAACTTTATCCCATAGGAACTCAAATAAAACACCACTTTTATCATGTTGATGGAAGAGTTCTATGTCCTTTGAAACTATGCCAGTGATCCTAGGGACAATAATAGGCCGAGGCTATAGATTTTTACTACATTTGAAAATTGTGTTTGCACCCTTGTGGATTCCCTCACTAGTAGAAGAACAATGTGCAATGAAATTTTATTGCATGATTCAATTAACTTACTGGAAGGAATAGTAATGTTTAACACCTTCTCTAAGATGCTCTCAAATATTTCAGGTTTGTAATCATTGCATTTCTCAAGTAACATTTCATTTTCTCCATAGCTTTCACCAGTCTACACTATATGTGCTTTGTTTCTCATGTTTTTATTGCAATATCTATCAAACCTTCAAAATATCCCATTTCATTGAAAAGAATTTGAATGTTTGATCCATTTTATTCATTACAAGAGGAGAATTGGAAAGAAAAAATTGCTTATGATTTATGTTTATAGACCTCACCAACAACATTTCGTGTGACACAAGTCGGGTCCCCATGTGGGCCCGACTAATTTTTTTTTCGTTTTGAATTTTTTTTTCAACCAGAATGGAGATAAGGATACCTCTACGTGCTCTTGAGGTGGAAAAATGAAGTGGGTTTTCAATAAAACTTATTTTATGGCCCTTTTGCACAATGATTAAAATTGGCCAAGTGGGCTTTGGAATTGCCCTGGAAAATCAGTCAAACAATCCCCTGGAGCCATTAAAAATCTACAGGCATGCAGACTTATGATCCAAGAATGGAGTGCAAAAGACAGTTCAACAAAAGGGATCCCGAGGTGAAAGATATTAATTGACAAAGTTGCACAGTCAAACTTTTCTGCAATTGCACCTATTCAAAATCGATCAGGGCTCACCAAATTGCCGTTTTGAAAAAAATATCAAATTAACTCTTGGGAGGCCGCAAATAGAAACACAAGATCAATTAGGTACACTAATCATGTATGGAAGATATATTTTCTTGAATCATCATTCTTCACTAGATATTAGGGGTCAAAGTTGACCACCTTGAAACATTGTCAGAAATGAAGATGGAAAATCAGAACAAACTACATTTGGTTTTGATCTCAAAAAATAGCAAATCAAATCATGAAGCCCTGAAATTAGACATGGGAATATATGAATGTTGGGAGAATAGGGATCAATATATCTTTGGTCATGAAATTCATCCAATTGTGAAACATAAGCTCGAATAGGAGGCCACCTTGCAGAGCTGAAAGTTTCGGAACAAAAAAATAGTGCCAAAACCCTCCAGCTTCGCCCTTGAAAAACTAGTCAAAATTCATCGTGGAAGCTGAAAACTGGCATGGAAATTCACATATGTCACATGAGTGACTCTACCAAGGGGTTTTTCATGAAAATTAATAGGCTCTAAAATTATGACCTTCCAAAGTAGGTCACTTGAGCAGATTCTGTAGGTGCACTTCTGAGTGTACAATGGAATTTTTTTCAATATGGGAACTTCAAATTTGCAAAATTTGAAGGTTCCACCACAAACACTCAACAATTGAATCTCTATTTACTGTTATCAATTAGATATGCACCCTATGCTAAGCTTGCGAAAAAAAATAACTATCTATTGACACATGGAAACCTTCTTCAGATGTGGGTGATCTGATCGAAGAAGGAATCTCCAGAGTGAGCTAGTTCTCTGAATGATAATTCCTATTCTATATAATTTTTGAGGTGAAGAGTTAGAAGGATAAACTAGAATTAAAACATGACTGAAATTCTATCACCTAAAATTATTGACCAACATTAAGGAGATTCTGATAATAACTCTGACCACCTCTTTAAAACCTATTTCTCACAATCTCACAACACATATAATCCAAAAGTGATCTTTGCAAAGGTTTAAAATAAACACAAGGCACAACTTGAATTAGCATGCAACTCCTGTAAATCACTTTACAACAGTAAGACAAGACAATAATTCAACATATTTGAATCACAAGACACATCAAATTACTATTGTAAAGAATAAAACAAGAAGTGAGAAAGTAACTCTGGTGTTTTATTGAATGAAGGAGTGAAACTCTCAAAATCTGAGTGCAAAACCACTTACAAAAATCTCTGCATGAACAAGAGAGGAAGAAATAATGATTTGAACTGAGAAAAACCCTAATTTTTTCTCCTAAATAAAACTCTCTAAAACCCTAATCCAAGCTCAAGAAGAAAGCTGAGAAAAAGGCCTCTAGAACTACTCCACTATGTGTAATAAAAGTGGCAAACTCACACTTTTTGCATGTCCATCGCAAAAGGCTTCTAAAAATAGGTTCCTTCTACTTTAAAAGCAAAATAAAAACCTTATCTCCACCCCATGCATCTCAAATCCACCCAAGGAAAAGTCAACCACCTCTGCTTTTATAAAACTGCTAAAAATAACAAAAGAATAAAACAATTTATAAAATATTGCTTTAATCTTTTCTGTACAGGATACTTGTAGTTTTATTCTTCTCAACTTGACCTATTTTTTTCAATTAAGATTTTAAAAACTCTGTGCAAAATATTAAAACTCTTATATCTCTTTACCATTTGATTTTTCTCTAAAAAATCATAAAAATATAAGCATAGATGTCTATTATTAACCTCCAATTGATTTCTAGAAAATCAATAAAAATAAAGCCTAAGGCATGAATGTATTTTCCTAAGCATAAGCATTGACATTAAAATAAAATAAAATACCTAAGGTATTTTAGACTAAAATATTTTATCAAAACCTAGCCTAAAGACTTAGGCAAATCATTCCTAGTCAAATGGTCGACCTAAGACATGCATGTATTATTAAATGATAAAAATGTTGAAGGAATTTAACATTTAACTTAAAGTGATAATCCCAAATTTGAATTAGGGCTAAGGGAAAACCCTAATAACAAAACTAGCCAAACCTAAATTTTGAGCCATCATTTGACTTTTCATGTTTTGAGAGAAAGCTTTGCTAGGAAAATGCGTCGCCACCATTGATTTAGGGTTTACAACTTGAAGCCCACCATTAGAACTCTGTGTGGGTCGATTCTTCATGAGAAAGCAAGGTAAGTTGGTTTCAAAAAATTTCATGGCTTTTCCCATTCATTTTGAAAGTAGAACCTGGCCTCATGGCCGTGGCCATGACATGTATTTTTTCTGATTTATTTCTCTCTATGCTTTGTCATTTTTTTCCCCTACATATGCCACCATTGGAGGTCGATTTGAAGCTTTCTTGCAGCAAAGTGGTGAGTGAAACCCATGGCTATAACTTTGTATTTTCATTGTACTTTATGTGTTTCATTTGGAAGCTCAAATTTGAGCATTTTTTATGAATGGAACTCAAAAATTTGACAAGATAATGAAGATTACACTCTAATGAAAAAATACTTGAAAATTTCTGTACATCCTCCCATTGTAGGCTCTGACTTTTACATGTTTAATTTACTGATGAATTTCCAAAAGGAAACTTGCATACTATACGCTGTTTGCTCTAATTTTGAGATTTTGATGGCAAACTCAAATGGATTTTTTGGCCTTGGTGAGTATTTATGAGTGAAAAGCCTTCTCCAGGCTGCAACCATCCTTCTTATGTTCTGGGTATTTCACAAACCACTGAATTTTTCATTCCTTAGTATGGAATAAAAAAGAATACTCTTGCTACATTTTCCTACAATTATTTTTCATTTCCAGCTAAAACCCCTATGTGGGTATTTATAAAATAAAAGAAGAAAGCTCTCCAACTTTTGGGCTCGACCCATGATATCAAATAAAACTCATTTTATTCATAGATAAGAACACTTAGATTCAGGAATGAATTTGCAAGACTTCATGTCTGTGACCAATACTTATTGTATCCACCATTTTGAAGAGCTTAAAAGCTCAAAATTTTGCATCTTGATTGTTTTCTGTATTTTGAGTTAAAACTCCAAAATGGGTACTCTGCATTTTAAGAGAAAATTTGCATTTTGCTACACCATGTATGCAACTCCTTGTTTTCCTGTAGAAAACTACTATTATTTGGCATATGATGAAATTAATGAAACCCCTTATAAAGGAAATGATCTTCCCATTTTATTCATTCAAGATCACTATTATCTTGCACTTCTGGATAAGGTTTCAAATGGGTATCATCCTTGAAAGGAAAATAATGCTCGATTATTCTATTTTTGTTTTAAATTGAATGAAAGAACACCATTTTCCCTTCATAATGCTCCTCCTGTAACAATATTCAAATGGCACGAAGAAAAAAACCAAGTCAAAATGTACAATTATTTGATAGATAACTTGCAAGCTTTTCTTTTCATTCCACACACTTGTATACTCATTGAATATTGATGGCATATGATGGCTCTTTGTTTTTGGTGTAGGAGCACCTTAAGGTCTTAGAAAATTTTGGCTTGTAGGTGGTTCTAGCCAAACACCAAGGTTGATTTGGTGTGTGTGTTGTGGAAAGTTTGTTTAGAGTCTTGAGTTTTGTGTATTCTTAAGACATCTTGCAAAGTTGTCATGACAAGTTTTCCTAAACACTAGGAAGCATTTATGTTGTTCTAAGCCCGACCTAAGGGTCCTAGCATGTGGGAATAGGATATATAAGGTCAAAAAAACCCTAACCTGATAGTTGGAAGAGTTGGAAGTACTATTGTACGAATTGTGTCTTGGAAAGAACAAGTTTTCTTGACTGTGTTTTTGAAACTGAGCCTTGATCCACTCAATTAATGGATTGAAAGGACTGAACTAATGTAGTGAATCTTTAATTTGTGACATGTAACTAATTTGTGTGGCATTGGTTTAGTATTTTGGTACGACTGGTTAACAGTTTGTAAATTCTTTGTGTTCATTTGTTTCACTGCCCGATTCAGGGCCAGTTTTGTAAAAGATGCACCCCACTTGAATTCCCGTGGCTGAAGTTCCATGGCCTCTTGGAATCAATTAGGGGACCTTGTATATAGTGTAAATATGGTCTTTGGAGTCTTTTTTTGTAGGAGAGCTAGTAATTCCATCAAGCTTTAGGCAAGTGCAGGGGCATTCTGGCTAGGTGCTTCAACAAAATAGAAGCAAGAGGGCTTGCTTAACATATTGGTTTATGCCAATCAATGGTGTAGAAGTGTAGGGGTATGTGTCTTGGACATGTGTATGCAAGGAGAAGTGCAGAGGAGTCCATTAAAGCACTCCATGAAGTTAAAGAAACTAGACAGTGTCACATGCCCTATAAACCCTTGAAAATAGGGGTTTGGTGACATACCTATGTACGGACACCAAGGAGGTCTAAAACCTAGGAAATAGTGGAGCCTAGGAGCTCTATAGAGAGAATACATAAAGAGTTTGGGGGTTTGTTAAGGAAGTCTTGGAGTTATTCCAAGAACACTGGTTTTAGGAGGCCTAATGGACCAAAAAGGCTACAAGGCCTAAAATCAAGGTGTACATGAATTCGATGGACAAATGAAGAGGGAATCCAACAAGATGGATCATAGTGAAGTAAGATCAACCAAGGAATAGTTGGAAGACCTATTCCTAGTCCCAAGAATGGCTTGGGGAACATTGTGGAAAAGTTGAGCCCAAAGGCGCTTAGTAGGGGTGTGAGAGAAAAGGTGAGTGTTTGAAGTTGGTGGAGAGTTCTATAAGGAGATAGGGGTCTTAGGAGTGACCTCTGAGTAGGGTAGAGAAGAATACCCCAGTAAGACCAAAGAGTAGGTCTTAGGAAGAGAAAATGTGTTGTTTAGAGATAGTACTCCCCATCAAATTGGTATCAGAACAAGTTAAAAGGCTTGGGAATTGAGAAATATATGTCAGAGGGACATGAATCCATAGGAGACAACACCATGGTGACCAATGAAGAATTGGCTAGAGATTTGACAGAGAAACAAGAAAAGAACAGACGTCTTGATGAAATTGGAAAAAATAGAACCAGAACCTGACCCTCCATTAGTAGAGGAACCATTCCTCAAAGCATTAAAGGTACTAAGTGGCAAAGCACTAGAAGGCATCCCTATTTTCACAAGAAGAATGGATGCAAAATTAGTTATGAAATGGATTGAGGGAATGGAAAATAACTTTGAATGTGATGGGGTTATAGAGGCACAAAAGGTGAAGATAGCCAAATCAAGGCTAAGAGGACAATCATTAACTTGGTGGAAGTTTTTGCAAGAAGAAAGAGAGAAGGAAGGCAAGAAGCTAGTAGGAATTTGGAAAACTATGGTGGCTAAAGTAAAGGAAAACTATCTACTTGAGGATTATGACATCCACTTGCATAAGAAGAGGAAAAATCTTAGACAGAGAGAACTA
Organism: Sequoiadendron giganteum; assembly: GCA_007115665.2. Taxonomy (NCBI): domain Eukaryota; kingdom Viridiplantae; phylum Streptophyta; class Pinopsida; order Cupressales; family Cupressaceae; genus Sequoiadendron; species Sequoiadendron giganteum. The sequence continues at coordinate 74,270,840 of CM021109.1, forward strand.
GATGTAGCTGCCTACATAGAAGAGTTCCAAAAACTAAGCTTGAGGTCTAGAGTGCAAGAAAGTGAAAGCATTAAGGTTGCCAGGTATCTAAACGGCCTTAGATGGAACATACAAGAAGATTTGAGTCTCTTTACACTTACTACCCTCCATAGATGTTATCAGATGACTATTAAAGTGGAAGAAAAACTGAAAAAGAAACAAGATTCAAGTACTAGGGGTAGAGGAAAAGGCAGAGACCCTAAAGGTGGACATAGAGGAGGTTTTGGTGGAAGGAGCAATGAGAATAGAGGCCAAGGAGAATCTAAGGTTGGTGAAAAATCCCATGAGACAAATAGTAGAGGGGGATACAAAGGTAGAAGTTCTTACAATGGTGGAAGAGGCAGATCAGGAGGATTTGGGAGAAATTCTCACTTTGCTTCCATGAAGTGTTACAATTGTGGGCAATTGGGTCACCCTGCATATAGGTGTCCTGATAAGCCAACATCTTCATAAGGTGAGAAAAGGGTTGCTTATGTCCAAGATGAGGACTATTCTAAAAACTCAGAGGCGAGTTTAGATTCAGAGAAAGGAGAGAATCTCATGTTGAGAAGGATCTTGATCAAAGAACCTACAGAGGATGAACACAAATAGAGGAGGGCTCTTTTTAGAGTCAAGTGCAAAATACTAGGCAAGGTATGCAAGGTCATCATTGATTCAGGATCCACTGATAATTTCATCTCAAAGGAGGCAGTACAAAAGTTGAACCTCACTAAGATACCTCATGTGTGTCCCTATAAAGTTACTTGGTTGAATAAGGGGAAAAATATATTGGTCAATGAGCAAGTATGGGTTGAGTTTACCATAGGGAAGTATCAAGATAGGATACTATGTGATGTGTTACCAATGGATGCATGCCATTTGTTGCTTGAAAGACCATGGCAATACGATAGGGAGGCAATACACCATGGCAAGGAGAATAAGTACTCATTCAAAAAGAATGGATTAACTTACAAGCTTCGGTCTTTAATAGAAGAAGGTACAATGGAGAAGGTAGAATCCCATACACTTTTGATGAGTGGGAAGGAATTCTTAAAAGACATGAAGGAGGAAGAAGGAGTTGGCTATGCTATCATGTTGAAGCCAAAGGAGGAGGAGTCACCTAGTCAGTCACCTATGTCAGCAGAAGTGAAGCAACTATTAGACCAGTTCAAGGACATTATTTGTGAAGGTACACTAGCCACACTACCACCTAAGAGGGAAATCAATCATCAAATAGAATTTGTTCTAGGAGCAACATTTCCTAAAAAGGCTGCATACAAGATGACACCGAAGCAGAAAAAAGAGATAGAAAGGCATGTTCAAGAGCTCTTGGACCAAGGGTTGATTAGAAAAAGCATAAGCCCATGTGCTGTCCCAGTGGTGTTGGCTCCTAAGAAGGGAGATAAGTGGAGAATGTGTACTAATTCTAGGGCAATAAATAGGATAACTATTAGATATAGGTTTCCTATTCCTAGAATAGAAGATTTAATGGATTATTTAGGGGGTGCTAAGTATTACTCAAAGATTGATTTAAAAAGTGGCTACTATCAGATTAGGATGAAAGAGGGAGATGAATGGAAGTCAGATTTTAAGACCACAGAGGGGTTATATGCGTGGTTGGTAATGCCATTTGGGCTTACGAATGCACCTAGCACTTTTATGAGGGTGATGAATGAGGTCTTGAAGGACTATATAGGAGTCTTTGTGGTAGCCTACTTAGATGATATCCCCATCTTTAGTAAAACAAAAGAGGAACATATGAAGCACCTGGAACTTGTGTTGAAGAAACTTCAAGAGGAGAAGCTCACCATAAATATTGAGAAGAGTGAGTTTATGAAACAAGAGCTAGTTTACCTAGGATTTTTAGTATCTCAAGGGGACTTGAAGATGGATAAGAGCAAGGTTGAAGCCATTCTCAGTTGGCCTATTCCCAAGATAGGGACTAAAGTCAGAAGTTTCCATGGGTTAGCCCAATTCTATAGGAAGCTTATTAGAAGATTTAGTGAAATCTGTGCACCCGTCCTTGACACCATCAAAGGAGGACTTAAGAAAAAGTTTGTGTGGACCAAAGAAGCCAATGAGGGGTTTGAGAGATTGAAAAAGGAAGTAGCTACCCAACCAGTACTGGTTTTACCAAGTTTTGAAAAACTATTCATAGTGGAATGTGATGCAAGCAACATACCAGTGGGTGCAGTCCTAAGCCAAGAAGGCAGGCTAGTGGCATTCTTTAGTGAGAGGCTAAATGAAGTAAAGTCTAGATATTCATCCTATGAATTAGAGCTATATGCTTTAGTACAAGCCCTTAAGAAGTGGAGGCACTATTTTTTGCCTAAAGAATTTGTGGTATACACTGATAACCAGGCCTTAAGCTACATAAACACACAAGAGAAGCTTAGTTTGAGGCATATAAAGTGGATGAATTTTCTACAATCATACACTTTTACTATCAAGCACAAGAAAGGGGTCAATAAAAAAGTTGCCGATGCCCTTAGCAGAAGGTTACTTACCATTCAGGAGATACAGCTATAGAGTACAGGGGTTGAGGGATTCAAGGATCTTTATGAGGGAGATTCAGATTTATCAAAGATCTATAAGGTGTGTACTGATTTTGAAAATCACTTTCATAGTGAGTATGCAGACTACACTTTACAGAATCGTAAATTTTTTAGAGGGAAACAACTATGTGTTCGAAGAGGTTCCATGAGGGAGAAACTCATCCAAGAAAAGCACAATGGTAGTTTGAGTGGACACTTTGGGTTAAACAAGACCCTAGACTTAGTGGAGAGGTTCTATTGGTGGCCTAAAATGTAGAGAGATGTAAGAAGGTATGTTGAGCAATGTGGAGTGTGTCAGAAGGCAAAGGGAACATCAAAAAATGTAGGTCTTTACCAACCATTTCCCATCCCAAATAGACCATGGGAGTGCATAAGTATGGATTTCATAGTAGGGATACCTAGGACACCAATTGGTTTGAACAATGTGTTTGTGGTAGTAGACAAATTCAGTAAGATGAGTCATTTCATCCCATGCAAAAAAACACATGATGCTAGTCACATTGCCCACCTATTCTTCAAGGAGATAGTAAGGATACATGGGTTGCCAATGAGCATAGTTGTGGACAAAGATGTGAAGTTCATGGGACACTTCTAGAAGAATCTTTGGAGGAGGCTAGGAACCAGCTTGTCTCATTGTTCTGCATACCATCCTCAAACGGATGGACAGACAAAGGTGATAAATAGGGTACTGGGTAACTTGTTGAGGTGTCTGACTAAAGATTATGGACAAAGATGGGAACAAGTTATTCCACAGGTAGAATTTGCCTATAATGATAGCACAAACAAGACTACTAGTAAGAGTCCATTTGAAATTGTATATGGGTTACATCCAAAAGGTGTACTTGAGCTAAGAGACCTAAAGGGTTATGAAGGAATCAATGGTCATGCTGATGATTTTCTCAATCAATGAGAGGTTCATGAGCAAGTAAAGAAGACACTAATGGAGGTTAATAGAAAGTTGAAAGCTAAAAGAGATGAAGGGAGGAGAGATTTAAAATTTAAGATAGGTGATTTGGTAATGGTATACTTGAACAAGGCTAGACTATAGAAGGGCATCCTAGGTAAGCTGCAGATGAAAAGGATAGGGCCATGCAAAATGTTGGCTAAATAAGGTCAAAATGCGTACAAGGTGGAACTACCCAAGGAGTTGTCCATTTCTCCTGTCTTTAATGTGAAAGACTTGGTGAAATATAAAGGACCAGAGATGAATGATGAGCAATACAGTACTGAGGTGAGTAAGGATGTGGAAGAACTCAAGGTAACAGATTAGATCATACCACAGGTTGACAAGATTCTGGATTCAAGGGTGAAGAAGAAGACTAGGCACAAGACATACATGGAGAACCTAGTGAAATGGAGACACCAACTAGAGTCAGAGGCTACCTGGATAGCAGAGAGTGACTTCAAGAAGCATGGTATTAGTGAGGAGTTCTTAACACCATAGGTTCCTTAAGATCAACCAAGTAATAGTTGGAAGATCTATTCCTAGTCCCAAGAATGGCTTGGGGAATTTTGTGGCAAAGTTGAGCCTAAAGGCGCTTAGTAGGGGTGTGAGAGCAAAGGTGAGTGTTTGAAGTTGGTGGAGAGTTCTATAAGGAGATAGGGGTCTTAGGAGTGACCTTTGAGTAGGGTAGAGAAGAATAACCTAGTAAGACCAAAGAATAGGTCTTAGGAAGAGAAAATGTGCTCTTGAGAGATAGTACTCCCCATCAGTTTTACTCATAACCATGGATCAATCTTCTTAGGCATATCTGTCACAAACATCCTTATGTTAAAACACTATATCACCAATAATCATTAAAGGACCTTGGCAATAACAACTTATGCGTGGCTACTCCATGTAATTGTCTCTTTCAAATAAATTTTTAATTGATACTTTCACTTTAGTTTATGTAACCTATGCATCTAGCCATTATGATGTTCATGTAGGTTAATTTGATGCTTACTACCATTCATTCCCTATACTTAAATGCTTAAGAAAATATGCCTTCTCAGCTCAAAAATTTCATGGTATAAAGCATTTTTTCTTTCCTATGTCCATGTATTCACAACTTGTTCTTGATCATCACTAGATTTGGCTTCTCTGAGAGTCTGAAGCTTCTCCATGTGCTTTTATTATTTATTAATGTTCTGTTGATGAGGCATTATGTATGCCTGCTCACTATCACCATTATGAACATGAAACACTTGTTAGATTAGAAAATATCACCATGAAACAACATGAATAAATATGAACAAATCACATGGTAGAAAAGGTGCAATTTATTTGACAATATTAAAAAAAAATTCAGTATGGAAATTGATGCATTTTATTTGATTCTGTATCTAAATTGAGCTCATTGTTCATTTGTAATTTTCACTTCGTTGTTCTGAGATTTTATTTTTATTAGTGAACGATGTTCTTGATTGCTTTGATAATTGAAATCTATTTCACTCCTCTATGAATGGCTCAGATGAGCATGATAACTGTATTTCCTTACTCAAACCCATTTGTATGTTTAAGGGTAGCATGCCAAGCTCTACCCTTGTGGGAGCCCATTTTACTCCACATGCTTTTATTTATTTATGAAATGATCAGCTACATGAATTTTCCTATACCTGCATAGGAAACAAACAATGTTAGCTTAAAATACTAAAATTTAAAAGGTTCCATGATGTAGCATTTCATTTTTAGGCTCTCATTACTGCTCGCTTTATTCTTAGCTGATTCCATGCATTTCAAGGAATGAATTGTATCTTTGTTGGTAGAGCATGTACTGTATCTCATATCTGAAGTTCTAACATGACTTTCCCAATCTTCTGCAGGTATACTCAGAATCAGAAGTAGGATAGAGCAAGCTGTAAGCACATCACCTGAAGATCGAGAAACAAGCAATGATGGATATGTCTTACGTTATTTGCTTCTTAATTTTTTAACCTCTAGTTGTATAATTCATTTCTTGCAATGAATTATTTTGGCTATCTCCACGACTTGTGTGGATCTTTTAATTTCTCTTTTCCTTTCATTCTGAAAAGAAATGCATCAAAATGAAAAATTGTACAATCATTTGTATTTGCAAACAAACAAAATACTATAATGTGAATAAGCATTGTGAAATAAATGAAAGAAATTGATATGCTTTATCATTTGCATATTCTATCTCGTACTTCATTTGTATTGGAAATTACTGAGCAATAAATCTTGGAATTTTGTTTATTGAAAACATTTGCATAACTAAAACTTCATAAATCTAATGCAAAACATCAATCTAAGCAATGTAGCAACTAATTGAACTTTCAATTTAAAATTAAACTAATGAGCTCTACCAATTGAGTTGTAGTGAAAATTGGTAACATTTTGGCAATTTTCGCTAAATGCATGCCTGCTAAGCATTAGATCAGTTGCCTTTAATACTCCATTGGGTGTGGAGTCAAATCTTCCCCTCCATGAAAATCAGAAATTCAAACAGTAACACTCCAGAAAACAACAAAACAAAACCAAACAATACTGAAAGAAAATTAACAGGCCCTGATGGCCAACCAAAATATGCACAACAACGCTTAGGGAAAGTTAAAACAACTAAAATGAAATGTGCGTGAAGCACTTATTTGCAGCAACTACTCTAATATTTACAAAACAATACTTATCTTAGAGGAAATGGTTAAGGTGGATCCCTTTAACTGAGATAGACAACACCTCTCTAGTCAACTTAGAAAGTTGGAAAGCGCTATGTTCCTTACACTTCGTGATCACATAAGGCCTGTCCCAAATTGCATCGAATTTGGAATGTCGTCCAGGTTTACTTTTATATTCATTCCATTTAAAGACTAAATCACCAATGATGAAATCTAGTGGCCTTTCCATTTTATCAAAAGAGCTTTTCATCTGAGGTTGATGTATTTCCAGTTACCTTAATGCTTCTTTTATGGTTTCCTTGAGCTCCATTAACTATGCAAATCTCACTTCGAGAGGCTGTTCATTCAACAATTCCAGTTCTTTAGCAAAACTTAAAGTTGTTAACTCATTGGAAACAAGTAGCTTAGCTTATTTTCCATAAGAAAATACATAGGGAGAACAACCATTGGCTCTTTTAGGAGTCACCCTGTCAGCCCACAGGGCTAACTTAAGCTTTTGATGCCATGTCCCATCCTCTACTATTTTCTTGATTATCCAGATCAGGTTCTTGTTTGTAGATTCTTCCTGCCCATTACCCTATAGATAATAGTTAGAAGATGTGTTCAAAAAGATATTATTCCTAACCGACCATTCATAAATTGTCAAACCAATAAAGGCTAAACCATTTTCAGAGATTATTGAATCTGGGGTACCAAATCTCAACACTAAGTCTTGATAAAAATTAAGTACAGAAGTCTCGTTTGCTTCTTTCAAAGCAAAAAAAATGGTCCATTTAGTGAAATAATTCATTGCAGTAAGAATCCACTTATGGACCACGCTTGAAGGTGGGTTGATTGGTCCAATGAATTCTAAACCCGACTTGGCAAATGGCTGCTCCACTTGAATGGGATGCAGAGGCAGGGTTGCAAGATTCTTTTTTCTAGAAAACAAAGTACACTTCTCGCATCTTCGGACCCAAGAAATTGCATCTTTAAATAGATCTGGTCAATAATAACCAACCCGCATGATTTTTAGGGCTGTTGTTCTTACAATAAAGTGGCCTCTTGAAGGCCCGTCATGAAACTCTCCTACCAACTTGTCAACTTGACTGGGCTCAATGTATCTTAATAAAACACCCTAAAAGTCTCTCCTATAAAGAATACCATCAATATTTGCATAAGGAATAAATTGTAATCTATAGTACCTTCATTTTGCTCTGTCCAAGCCTTTGTGACACTCACCAGTCTATGAATAGTGTATCATTTTCTGCACTCAGGTAGCAGTAGGAACTGAAAGAACAACTACATCATCATTATTTAGTACTATATCAATGCCTTTAGCTTCTTTTAAGCTGTTTCCCACTGTATTTTCTGCAATTTTTTCACACAAACCCTTGCCCCTGACAAGCTTAGTTATCTTAATGTCAATATCGAACTCCATAACCTTGGTTATCCAACCAACATGTCTATCATTAATATCTCGGTTAAGTAAGAAATCCTTGACGGTCAAATGAGCAACTAATAACTAAATTATGTTATTGGATACCATATGCCTGATTTTTTTTAGGCTTCTCACAACAGCCAAAACATGCTTCTCAACAAAAGAATACTTCACCTTGTAATCGTGTAATACCTGGCTGAAAAATGCTACAGGCTGCTCCAAGCCTTCATTGTTTTGCTAGCACAACATAGCTGAACTAATATCAACCCCTCCAAAAACATAAATAATGAAATCTCTGTCGTAATTTGGATTAATGAGGGTAGGGACAACTGCAAGGGCTTCCTTTATCAGCTGAAAAATCCTCTTACCTTCTCTGGTCCAACTGAAAGCCATATTATTTTTAAGAATAATAGTGAGAGGTTGCAACAAAGCTGCAATATTGGGTATGAACCTCCTTAAAAAATTAATCCTCCCAAGAAGGCTTTGTAAGAATTTCTTGTGGGTTGGTAATGGCAACTCAAGAATAGAAAAAACTCTCTCAAGGTCTATATAAATACCTTGCTTTGAGACAATATGTTGAAGGAGTTTACCTTTGTGTACATAAAAAATACACTTCTTTGGATTGAGAGATACTCCAAATTCTCTATATCTTAGAAAAATCATTTTTAAATGCTCCAAATGTTCATTAGCATTTCTAGAAAAAATAGAAATATCATCTAAATATACCAATTTTTTTTTATTCATGAGGTCGTGGAAAGTCATGTCCATCGCTCGCTGAAATGTTGCTCCAACATTGGATAAGACAAAAGACATATTTTTATAGTCCATGGTGCCCCATTTGGTTGTAAATGCCATTTTGAACTAGTCCTCTCACTTTACCAGAATCTGGTTATACCCTGAATACCCATCCAACAAAAAAAATCTGTTAGAACTAGAAACCTCTTGCAAAATTTGTTCCATGGAAGGGAGTGGATAATGATCCTTCAGGGAAGCTTTATTCAAATCTCGAAAATCAAAACATAATCTAATTTCCCCACTTTTTTTCTTAACTGGAACTAAGTTAGATACCCAAGATGTATGCTTAATAGGAAAAATAATGCCACTCTCCACTAACTTATTCAACTCAACCTTCATTAGTTGCTCTAACTCGGGATTAAGGGGTCTCTATTTTTCCTTATAGGCTTTACACCAGGTTCTAACTCAATAGTATGCTGGGTTGATTCTGGATCAAGGCACTAACTCATTTTATTGCAAAATCTGACGAAAACATCCGACGAAAGCTATATAATTAGATGTATCGTCAGGCACTTGTGCAAAATTTTCATTTTTTAAAATTTTATCCGGGACATTCGTCGAAATTTCGATGAACCTTATTTTTCTTCTATGTTTCGATGAAGATCTTTCACCAAAATTTTGATGGACTTGCAAAGTTAAATTGTGGCCGACATAAATAAAAATGAGCTCAACTATTTATTGCGACAATGTTTCGCTTGACGATTTTCTAGGGGAAAATCAGAAAAAACTCAAGAAGATATCGCTAGGTTGAGGGTAGTCATTGTCTTTTTCCAAAATTTATTTCTGAAGTCAGATTTGTACTTCTAGGTTTGAGAATCATATTTTAAAGCAACATCTCATCAGATTTCATTTTTAGTCTCGTGCATTTTTAGAATTTCATTTCCAGATTTTAGACCTGACTTCACAAATTATTTATAAGGGAATTGTTTATAACTGATGGAAAATTCTTGATGGATTTGGACAAAGATTATATTTTCAAGGTTTCAATTTTAACCCTAATGATAAATTTTCAATAGATTTGGGAGCCATAACTAGATAATATCAAAGGTGTTGGTTGTTTTTACTATAACCAAGTTTATCTTCTAATCTACCTATGGAATTTCCAATCCCAATAAGAGGCAACTCAAAGGACTTGGACCAACTGACGAGGGTTTTAATAAACCTCCTACACTTTGGGCTCTATAAAACCCAGGAGGTTGATCCCCTTAACGTGCTTATAATCTCTACACCAAACTTATAAACAACATCAATACTAATAGATCATCTCACTTAATAGCTCAACATAATAGGATAATAATAAAACAAATTGGCTATTCATCAATAATATGAGCTACTTGGAGTGTGAGATACTATAACAAAATTACACAACTTAGGATAATCATTGATTTGCAATTTTTAGCAAGCTCTATGAAAAGCCAAAGGAATACAAAATCTCATAGACTATTACAACTTAGACCAGTGCCATATACCATTGGAGGAGTCAAATTCATAAGCACTTAAAGATTCATGATAGATTCAAACACATAACATGTAAAATCTTAGATAATACTGCCTTACAATACCATTAGTCTATATTCTAACCCAATACTACTTATCAAATCCTTATATGAACATATTCACCTATAACCTCACTCAAGCATTTTTATTAATTCCTTGAATTAAAGCCAAAATGAGAATTACACACACCATAATAGTGAGATGAACAAAATAACCCTTGATCATTTTATTCAAGATAATAATATATTCATACAATGGAGAGACGTGAGCTTGAAATGAGTAATTTTCATTCAGATGCTAGTACTATCTTGAAAATTAAGTACCCATGAAACTAAAACCTACAACAGAATGATACCAAACCTAAGAATAATATCTTCACTATAATATCAGGCTCTTTACAAATTCGCTTTGCAACTTCACTTAGACTCGACCTAAAGATATCTAACTTGCTAACCTATATTTCTGGTCTTGAAATCCTTCTTATAGGGAAAATGAAGGAGCAACAAGCATCAGACCTGAAATACACCTATCACTGGTCACTTGGACCATCTTATGACATTTCAAAAATTGGTTACAACTGTCGAGTCTCTGGAGAATCTTCTTGTTCATCCCGTCCACTGGAGAATAACTGTTGCATTTTCCAAACTTTGAAAACTTGCACCAAAACTGCCACCAAGACATAGCCAAAATTTGTTATAACCATAATCATTGAGCTGTTAACTGTTGGTTGTAGACTCTATCCTATTCTTTTTCAGTTAAGTACTTGTCTACCCATCCTTGATATTCCTCATCCATTGGCCGATTAAAATTTACCACCTCATTTACCTTGGCATTGTAAGGATACTTTACTGCTACTTGATTCGCCTCCCTTTCAAAAGATTCCAAAAATGTGCTAGTGTTAATTATTTTATCCATACTACTCACCAGCATGTCATAATCTGAGTCATCACAAATCAATTTGATTTGTGCATTGATGACTTCATCTACCCTGTCTTGCCATTGTTGCAACGATCTAACATTTCCTTGGGCATCTACAATATCTGGTAAAGGTGTGTCACTCTAGTCATCAAAACCCTTTACCAACTCTTTAATCCTCCTACTCAAATCATCAAGTAAGGCCTGGAAACCTTGCAGTGACTTCACAAAGACTTGAGTAGGCCTTAATTGTTGAGGCCTATTAGCTGCATCAAATCTAGAGGTTTTATACATAACATCTAAATCATTGGCCCTGGGGATCCATTTCTCAATTAAAGGAAAAATTAATTCTCGATCCCTGGTTATATTTTTAATTGAATCCAAAAATAAATAATATAAAGAATAGATAGATGGAAATCTACCATCAACTCTCTCATTCAGGTGCCTCAAAACTGTATCTACAACCTTATTTTTCTTAACAACTATTCCCTCCTCACTTGATTTTAGAGCTGCTTGTAGCTCTGTAATCTTATTGAGAATTTTATTTTTGGTTGGATCTAAAGAGTACTCAACCTCCTCTTCAACTGGCTCTAATGAAGGACTGGGAGCAGGAGTCTGGATGGGAGATCCCAGAGTGGAAACAATTGGAGAAGCTAGGAGTACTAACCTTGATGCTGAAGGTAAGGCCAAGGTACCTAGAGCACTAGAAGACTCCCCCACATGCTTGTACTTCAACCTGTCTACTTCAGTCTGCAACTCAATATTTCTTTGCTGTATTCTACTATATTCCCCAATAATGATATTAAACTTATCCATCAGACTTTTCTTCTTAGCTTCTTCTCTTTCAACTCTCTTTTGGGCCAATTTGACCACATTCATAGTCAAGTTTGTAGCTTATGTGGTTGAGGTTTTAGAAGCTCTTTTGATAATCAACCCTCCCCTCAATTTTTGGCTAATATTAGTAATGTTTGGATTTATGCCCTGAGGTGCCAATGCCCAAATAGCCAGGGTCTCATACTCTTCACTGAAGGAAAAATCTTAAAGTGCTGCCTTGACCTCTTCCTTGGTGTTCTACATTGGATGTTTGGACTTGAGGATAGCATTGAATTCTATAGCATCTGTTATGTCCCAATCAGGTATAATCAGAATACCAACTTGGGTTACCATCTTCCTTCCTTCCTCAGGAGTGTTGCTTTTGAACTCATTCATGAGTTCAGCCTTCACCTCATCATCATTTTGTTGATCAGACCGATCAGGACTTGATTCTCTTCTCTCCTTATATTTGGCCTGGTATTCCTCCAACTTCATCCTCCATACTAGTTGCAAGAATATAAGAGTCTTCACAAATGCATCATCATCCAAGAATGCCTTGCATGCTTCCATTCTGACATCTTGTACACACTAGCCTTTTACATCCATATTAGATAATACCAATTTGGTTGATGTAGGAGGGGATGGAATACCAACCTGCATATCCTGATCAGTAAACATTATTCCTCCATCAGAGCATCATGTGTTTCTTCAAGTCTTTGCCTCTTTGGGCTTGGCTCTGATGGTGATAGTGCAGGATCAACCTGAGGTGGAGAATCCAAATCAATTATTTTTACACCATATGCTCTAATCTTCAATCCTGAGTGAGCTGAGGATTTCATCACCTACTTCCCCTTCTTATCCTCCTCCTCCTCACTGCTATCATCATTCATTTTCCTCTTATAAAGAGGTGAGCTCACAGTAGGCTGATAAGTTGGCCTTGTTTCTTTAAGCCTCACCTCTGGTCTCTGAATATCAAAATCCAAATCCAAACTGACCTTCTTGGTCATCAGAGTACTCATGATATCTCTGAAATTATCCATGAAAAAATCAACCTTCTTGTAGAATGGAGTAAACTCCATCAATGGATCATACTTGGGATCCATTTTATGTACTGTAGCCAACATTTTTTCATAGGCAATCCACTTCTCCTTATTCAGTTCCTATTTATTCAAGTGAAATTCATGGGAAAAATTTCCACCCTTAATCCGTTGCCTGAATAAGGCAAAGAAACCCTCTGGATCATGTTGTCACCTAAGACCACTCCTCAAGTGAAATTCATCAAAGTACCTCCCGAAATGAACCCATCCACCCTTGGAAAAAACAAAATCTGATACAATGGTGTAATCAAGGAAGAGAGTTACTTTTCCCTTCCCTGTTAGGTTGTCCTCATGGATACAACCTATTTCTCACATGACTTTGGTAAACCCCATTCTGGATGGCACATTGAAAGGGAGAATATGTGGGGCTCCCTGGAAACCATATACTCTTAAGACAGTTCTGATAGGGTACAAAATGATGTCACCCTAGTTGTGAGAAACCTTTAAATCTAGATTCCTCCCCTAGGCCTAAGAAAGTCATGAAGATCCCCAGGAACCCTAGGCACATTAAAAATTAGCCGAGCCCTAAGCCTGGTAGCAAAGAAATTATCAAATTGCACATAAATGGCGCTTCCCCTGTTGTATGACAGGTCTGTAGTTTAGACTTGCACTAGTAACCTTTCCCCATTTATGTCCTGCCTTAACTCCATTGTTTTTGAAAAGAAGTCAGAATTCTTATACAAAAACATATACATAAGCAATGAATACTAGAAGAAAGGATTGCTAGTATCTCCAACTTGCAATTTCAGTAATCCATCATGCATCTTTTCTGCTAGAAAAGATACAAAATCATATATTACAAAGAAATTTGGGTGTTGTATTTGGGTCCCCATGAACATATATGCAATGGGCATAACAGTGTTTGGGCTAAAACCTAGAATTTGGTAGAGTGAGTAGAAAGTAGCCAAAAAATGATTGGCAAAGCAGCTTAGCTTGAAAGGCTCCTAGTTGTTGGGACTGATGTAAATTGTAGAACTACCTGCCTTTTCTAGATGAGGAGGAAGCAACTTCAACCTAAACAACGACTTTGATCTTGCGTATTCTTGCTTCATTTACTGGAGATCAATTTGAACCAAGAATGGACTGGGTTCACTTAAATCAAACACCTGTTGGATTTCTTCTTTGCTTAAACTCAATACAACTCCTCCATCATTATCCCTAATCACCCTAGTGACAAGGTCATATCGTGCTGCCACAGCCCTGAGCAGGTCCACATCGAGGAATACATTCGACACTACCAAATTCCCCATGTCATGTCTCCAAGCATTAGAGAAAGGGTGAGGTAAATTGCACTGTCCATACCAGAGCTTGAACATGTCTAAAATTGTCATAGGAACCCTAGCATCTGCAATGTTATAGTTTTTACATACTAGTCCCTCACCTAGGGTTCTTCCATTCATCAAAACCACACCCCTCCTTTTATCATTTATAGAAAGTGGTAGTTGGTTGAGTAAATCATCATACAAATTCCACTGTAGATAATCCACATGGTGGGAGTGTTGCTTCGGTGGTTCCATCTCAAATAAAATAGGGTTTATTTAAAATTCAAACCTTGAACAAACTAGGTCTACTTAAACAATGAAACTATAGTAAAACTTTATAATCTTGCATATTCCAATTAGACCAATAACCCTACTTTAATAATCAACAAACCCTTTGACCAGTTTATCACAATTCTTCACAAAACCACAACCAAAGCAATAAAATAGTTCAAAGAACAACTCACGGGATATGCTTCGTAGAAGACCAAATTCTCGCTGGCTCTGTAACTGACTTGCGAGGATGCTTGAATGTTGTGTGATGAAATAAGATGAAAGAAACACACTTTATGTCACTTGAATTGGGCTAGTAAACGTCTCATCCACCATTAAAGCTCTCACACATGCCGTGCCAATGACTCCAATCGAATTTGATGTGAATTTAAATTCCAAGCATCGATCTTTTAATTTTGTTAGATCATTGAATGACTACCTTCAAAAGGCTGATGTAATCACCATCTCAACACCGAGGGCCCACCATAGTATGTGGCATCGAAGGAAGTACAGGTGGTGCTTGCCTATGATATCACAATACATAAACATCCTGCATCTTTCGATCACACAATGGCGGGAAACCGTTGATCTCCACCACTGGCAATCATGTTCATCCATATCATTTCTCAGCATTGGAAATAACTGTCAAGCAACTTTTTCACCTTGATTATAACACATCCGTCGATTATGAGAATGTGAATCCTTCAGCCACTTTAGTAACCTACCAGATAATGTATTAAAACCTTGATGCATATACTAAAGAATTTTAATTATTCATTCGACACCACCAACTAAGACACGTCGTGCCCGCTCGTGATATCGCAATCAGTTGAAACTCTGTGGTGGGGACATTACGGGATCATGGGGAATGGCTAAGATCAACTGATGGTTGATCACCAGTCAATTAAACATTCCCTACAAAATAAAAAATTTATTAATACGAAGGAAGGGAACACCGCCTAGGTGAACGAAAAACGATGGCTTAAGGTTGTTTTGAAACATAGGGCACGGGCCAACCAAAACTTAGGAAATAATAAAATCTAGGAAAAACATTTAACTCAGTTATAAAAAGGGGCCCGACCTAGACGATGTGATGAGGCATAAGTTGTTTTAACACCCACTCCAAAAAAGTAATGAACAAATAGATTTTACCCAAGGTTTTATAATAGGACATTAGGATTTTTTCAAGAAAGCCAAAGTAAAACATAACCTTAACATCCTCCTAAACAATGTAGCAGACCAGGACAAGGGTGAACACAAAATGGGATTCAAAGAGAAAAATTTGAAGCTCCATCAAAAGGCATAGGGATAGCTACAAAGTTAAATAGCTGTCAAGATTCAGGCCTAGAGGGTTGAACAAAGAATTGGGAATGTTTGATAGTGGATAGTTAGAGCCATTTAGCTATGATATTTTTGAAAACTACTTCATAAAGATGTATTTTTCCCTTTGCCAAGTTTCAGAAATAGAGTTTAGACCTTAGATGCCAGTGTCTTATAAAATTTGTTAGGGTATATCTATTACCTGAAATTCTTGAATTCATCTTGACTCTATACAAATATATCTATTTTTAATTTGAACAAGAAAGAAAGAAAGCAACCAATTTGTAAATATTGTGAGATATTTAGAGCAACAAACTAAAAAAATGAAAAAATGAAGGTCAAGGCCTCTCTATTTTTCTCTGTTCACTGAAACTTTTTAGATGCTGCCAAACATCTAGCAAGCTATAACTATCATTCATATTATATGATTTATATTTTTTTTTAACTTTGGAATGGTTTGGAAGATGAAATTGTCTGCTCATGTAGAAGTATAAGCTGCCATATTCCTTCAGAAGTTGGTATAGGAATCAAAAGATGAACTTGTCAAATTGGAAACCAAATTTTTTGTGGTAATAAGAATTGATTTTGAGAAGGTTAGGCATATTGTAACAACTTTATTAAGTAATAAAATTCATTTAGTTATTTGACAATTTGGCGATTTGTGTGTAGATATGCCACCATATGAAATTGAGTGGAAAAGAGCACTCCTTACCTTATCAAGTAATATCCAGGTAAGATGTTATAAAAAATAACTTGTGCTTTTAGTGAAGCTAGTCAACCTACTCATTCTTTTCCATGCTTAATTTTTTCCTTTTGGATTGAGATACTTATGATAAATTTTTAACTTTCCTTGCAACTTGTGTATTACCCTCTCAAATTTTTAATTGGTTAAAAGCAATCTCTTATAAAGAATATAAAATTCCTTACTAATTTAGATTGTCCTTTATGTTAAGGGAGGCATCTAACTATTGTTTATATAATTCAAATTTATTTGAGAGTAAGCATATTTAATCTCTATGTGGTAGGTTCAGACACAAAAAGAAAGTATTTGACCTTATTAAGAAAAATAAAGCAAAAAACATAAAAGTGCATCACATCTCTGTTGAAAGTGATCCCATATCCTTTGTGATACCTTCCCTCTAGCAATTTGACCATCCTTTGTCTTTTAGGTTATGCATGAGTTTATTCATTTGATTTCAATGGCCTTACATAACACTTGAAGAAATTAATTGTGGTAGTTGCTTGAGATATTGTCCATGCACTCCTTAATACCCTTGTAGGTTGTCCTCTTTTAAAACTTTGTGAGATGAAAATATTTATTAGTTTACCATACTACTATGAATAAAATGAACCCTTGACAAGATTTATGATGTTTTAAAAGCCCTCTTGACTACTTAGTTACTTTTCTTTATGTATCTTTTAAAGTTCATCATACTACCCTATCACTGTTATTATTAATTTCAATGCCCCCTTCATGGTTATGACATGGAATAATCATTATTTATTTGAATAGTCATGACTGCAATCTCCTTTTGGGAATCTATAGTAAAGTGTCATTCATTTCTTTGAAGTCCATTTCCTTAAATCTTTTCTCTTTGCTCGTTGTATCCCTATATTGCATATACATAATAATAACAATTATGGTGATAACTAGTGGACATGGGTATAACGTGAAGAATCATACAAATGTAGTTTATATTTGCATATATAATACCTCGAGATACTAATTAATATTGTAGCACTAGTCAAAGAATCATCATCAAACTATATTTGTTGATCAAATACAATGAAAAATAAAATATATTAAAATATAAAACATTGATCTTTTCTATCTACTCCACTGCAAATAATAAAGACTTCCAACACTCAAATTGAAAGGAAATTTCTACAATATTTATTATTTACAATGGAGTAGATAGAAAAGATCACTGTTTTATATTTTACTATATTTTATTTTACAAATAGTATCGGACAGTAAACTGACCAATACATTGTCAAACATAATGATTGGACCCTATGAATATATAGGTTATCAATCTTTAATCAATTCACAAGAGAAATCATACTGACCAATAGTATCAATGAAACTTTGATACTAAATAACAATGCATGAATATCATTTGGGCCTCATGGCATTGAACATTGTTTTCATTCAACCATGATATAATGTTCTACTTCAAATGAAACTCTTTATTATGCCATACTATTTTATTTACAAAATTCATTTGCGAAGTTAGATTTGTTCTTCCAGGTTTGAAAATCATATTTTAAAGCAACATCTCATCAGATTTCATTTTTAGACTTGTGCATTTTCAGAATTTCATTTCCAGATTTTGTTGTGCAAGTTCAATATTATGATTTTAGGAGTCTAACAGTTGGAAATCATAGTAAAATCAAAATTTAATAATTTCTGGAATTAAAATTTTTAAGTGTTTTTTGGGATCACTATCTCTCAGACTATCTTCTCTTTTACAGGGGTGGTTGCATGCCAAATTTTTTGGGTGTAAAATATCAAATTTTTAGATTTTGCTACCTGTCTATGATTAAGAATTATTGGAGTGTGAGTTTGATATTTTTTGAAGATCTGAATATTCAAGCTTGGTAAAGAAAAATCATGTCAGATAATATTAGTCCAGAAGAAAATGAAGAGTCACTTGATAGATTGTGGGCTCGATTGAAAATAAAGGGTGATGGGAAATGTTATTGTCCTTGAAATAATTGCAAGGGCTTAAGGACCAGAATACTTTTAATCACAACAACTGAGAAATATTGTAGGCAACATGGTCACATTGAAGGGGGGCATGGTTATTATCCATTGGTAAGTTTTTCA
The DNA here is from genome assembly GCA_007115665.2 of Sequoiadendron giganteum. Lineage (NCBI taxonomy): Eukaryota > Viridiplantae > Streptophyta > Pinopsida > Cupressales > Cupressaceae > Sequoiadendron > Sequoiadendron giganteum. The sequence continues at coordinate 74,289,247 of CM021109.1, forward strand.
TTATATGTGTTTATATTGATTGAATTTATAAATGTTTATATTGTTTTAACATTTTATATATATATTGATCATGATCATGGTTTATTTGTGTTTGTCATTATTATAAAGGTGGGGCACCCTAGGGCACATGATATGGATTATCACAACTTAGAGAATGTGGTTTTGCAAGCAGAGGAACATGGAGCTGTGAATATCAAAGATGAAGTTAATGATCCTATGGAAGAAGATGATCATGCACCAAAAAACACAGTTGAAGATGATGGTACAAATATATTGATCCATGACAAATTTAGTGGCACAACTGATCATGTTGATTGAGATGACTTTGATGATGTTCATGATTTACCTATACTTGAGAAAGCATACGAGCCCCTTTATGAAGGCTCCCAGACAAATTTTCTCTTTGTTGTATTGTTGCTGGTGAACTTGAAGGTTATGAATGGTTTATCCAACATAGCAATCTCACGGATGTTAAGGTATGTCATATATGCCATCTTTTTTCATCTATTTTAATTGTTGTTAGTTCATCACTAGTAGATAAATGATGAAATATGTACCATTAATATTATTTATATTAACAAATTATTTTTTGTTGTAGATTGATTGGTGAATTTTTGTTACCACCATCAAATATTTTACCTCGCTCATACCGAGATTTATTTGGCATTATGAAAGATATTGGAATGGAGTATCAAGCAATAGATGCATGTCCCAATGATTATATTATATATCATAAAAAACATGAATTTGCAACAGAATGCCCAAAATATCATATCAATAGATATCAAACATATCAAATAACAAAAAAGGTGCTTCGCAAGGTTCTTCATTATATTCCCATTATTCCATGTATGCAACAATTATTTAGGTGCGAAAGCTTAGCGAAATTTATGGATTACCATGCACAAAATAGAAGTTGAGATAAAATTCTTCGAATGCCTGCGGATGATTCTGTATTTAGGGACATGGAGGAAAAATGGCCACACTTTAAAGAAGAACCTCGTAATATTAGGCTTTCTTTGGCAGCGGATGGTGTCAATCCATTTGGAGAGATGAGATCTATTTACTCGGTGTGGCCTATTTTTGTTATCAACAATAACATTCCTCCATGGATGTCAATAAAGAGGGAGCACATAATGTTAGCAATGATTGTTCGAGGTATTTGTTTACATCAATTTTCTTTAACGTAGTAACATCTCACTTGTCTTATTTGTTGCATAATGACTTATATTTTTTTCATTTAATAGTCATGCACATTAATTTATATATATTGCAGTAAAATGGTTATAATAATTATGTAATGTTTATGTTCATTCAACTAGGTAAGTACCAAGTTAAAGATATGAATGTATATATCGAGCCTCTTATCGACGAGTTACTAAAGTTATGGAATGGCGTCACTATGTATGACATATCTAGACCAATAGGACGGAGACAATTTCAATTCCATGCAATGCTTGTATGGACAATTCATGATGCCCCAGGGCTAACACATTTTTCTGGTATGTTATAATGTTCGATTGCATGAATTTAACGATATTTAATTTTATGAAGTAGATATCGTGCATGTTTTTTAAATAATCTATTCATTATATATAATTATAAAAATTGACATATTTAATCCAATTATATATGATTTGTAGGTCTTCAAACAAAGGGAAAATTTGCATGTCAAATTTGTGGTTCAAAGATGAAATCTCGTCATTCAACAAGTTTAGGAAACCAGGTGTTTGACGAGTATAGGCACTTCCTCCACAGAAATCATAATTATCGAACTACTGAAAAACATCTTTTCAATGGGAAGGAAGAGACTACATCAAAACCACGAAGAATGACACCTCGCCTATGGAAGTTGGAATATAGTAGAATTAATCATCAAGGTTATAGATCAGATCAAATTTTTTATGTATCATATATGATATGTGGGTATGTGTAGGATCATGATGGGCCAAAAAGTGGCAAAGAGAAAAAATCATGTTTTGGATCGACCCAAAACGGCGGAAATGCCGAGTTGAATTTTCTAGGTTCGGGTGTCAGTACATTTACCCGAACCAAAAACCAAACCTAGTTTGCACAAATCAGATATCCGATTTTTGGAAACATTATATAAAAAATAGCCGACTCTTAAAACTTCATTTCTCACAGTTTGCACGCGGGCGCACAAGGAAAAACCAAAATCCGATGTCCGCTTCAATCAGATATTTGATTTCAAAGGAAAGTATTTGGTTTTTTCAATCTTGTAATCGATTTTTCAAGTAGAATCTCTTAAGTTTAAGTAGGTTTATTATTATTTTTTCAAAAATAGGGTTTTCTATTGATTTTTGAAAAAACTAGAGTTCACATTGATTTTTTATTAAAAATTAATGTTTTGAAATGGATATTGATTAAAAATTAGTTTTGTTGATGTATTTTTATCAAAAATTAGAATTTGTTATTGATTTTTGTGAAAAAGTACAATTTTTTTGGATTTTTATTAAAAACTAGGGTTTTTTTACAATAATTTTATTTATATTGTGTAATTTCAATTAGTTTAATTAGTTTTTAACTTTAATCAGGTATTATGATTGCGAATGAAAATCCACAAATTCCAAATACTCCACCACCTCCACAACCACCAATTGAAGACTTAATTGGTGAAAAATTAGGGAAATTGAGGGGAATTTGTGAAATTTATTAGACAATTCATAGATTGAGAGATATGACAAACACATTGAAAGAAATAATTAAAAATATAGAAACCCTCTCCACCCATCATAATTCCTTTTATTCATGGTGAGAAGACATGAGGGAATATTATCAATGTGGATTGTCTTACGATGATGTGAAAGATCTCCAAATAACCAAAGCCCAAATAGCCTCTTTATTCATTGACCCCCGAACCAGTTTGCCAGTGAATGTTAATAAAACAAAACTTTTCATAAAATGGTGCATGCATAGGGAAATTGTAGCTAACTTTTGGGATTGTTGGTGTATGGTTTTTGATAAACCACCGAACAATAATTTTGATATACCATTTTACTTTATTAAAAAATTATATGCTGAGTTTGTGTTAGGGCATCATGTCAATTACTTTGACATTAAACCCTTCCAGGGCGTCGGTGGAGGTATGCCCTAGGATAGACCAGGGGCAGTTAGAGTAGTCCCATGCCCAAATGTTCCCCTTCCTCCCCTTCCTCCGCTACCTCCAATATATCATCCAAAGATTATCCAGGATGCATCCACACAAACTATTCAAGCTATTCACTCTTTGAGTGGTCATATGGTTTCGCATGCTTCTACAGTAGCTCAAGCACATTTTGGTGATGTTGTCGAAGGCTCGAGTGCTGCTGCATCATCCTCCTTAGGTTCACATATTTGTGTGCCACATACTTGCACTATGTGCCGCCATATATGCTTGGGTCCTCTTGTACAACTCGCTGAGCATCCCTTAGACACTTTTGATTATGAGCTCCATGATGTGGACATTATAGATCAGTTGTAGGGGAGTGGAGCACACCCTACAGAGTCCTCTCCTACTAGAGAGGGAGATGTTGGAATAGTGACACAGGTAAGATTTAAGTTGTAATTTCATAACTTGCATTTGTTTCTAAATGAATATTAATAAGAGATAGTATCAAGTACTAATATTTATTTACATGGTCTATTTGACAGTTGATGTCTGAGGAGGAGCTCACACGAGTGACTGATAGCACCCTTAGGGCCATTTCATTTGGCTTGGACACACACATAGTATATAGTTTCACACTCACTCGTTTAAATTTTATATTATATACTTGCTTTTCATTAATGAAATTATATAATAACTTATATGTTTATCTTGTTTTCCTCCTGTAGGAAATACCTAATGCGAGTGAGGTGCAACCTCGTCTAGACTATGGAGGTGCAAATCTAGATAAGGGGAAGGTAATTGAACTCAAATTGGATTGAATTAAGATTTTTAGGATCTTATATTGATTATACATATGTCGACATATATTGGTAGTTTCATATGTACTTGTCAATTTTATGTATAGACAATTATGAGCTTTACAGATATGATGACAAGGGACACACTGCCTAAAGGAGTAGTTATTGGAACACCTCAAAGAGTAGGTGTTGAAACACCTCAAGGAGGAGGTGTCAAAACACTTGAAGGAGACAAAGAAAAAGATCAACCTAAAGAGGTATGTGCTTATTTTTTTTTGTGTTTGGTAAATAAGTTCCTATTACCCATAATTGTATGCTAACTTGGATCAATTTTATGTTTTTGTTCACATATATAGATTGCCATTTCAAAAGTTGATTTGGTATATTCTAAGACTCCTGACCCTTTGAAGAGATGTATATTTCAGGTAATCAAGATTTCAATTTTAGAGTTCAATTAAAATCCAATGTATATTGATTTTGATGTTAATTATTCAATTTTAAATTATATAGTATAACTAATCTTAATTTTGGTTTGAATTTTTCTTGTGCAGCTATGTTAAGAGCCAACGAGTGCTTCAAAGAGGCTCCATTTTGATGATCCACTAGTAGTTTAGGATGAGATAGACATTTTTGCATGTAAATTTTGAATACATATTGAGATGGCATATGCCACATTTTGTAAAACTTTATTTGAGTTCGCGTCGATGCCATTTTTGTATATGGACATACACTTGATTATTGGATACTTTGAAATATAGAAGTTGACAATCAAAATTTAATTTGTTCCTCATGTGCATGATTAAACTCTTTGAAAATTTTATCTTGAGCAATGGTTAAATATCAATGTACAATAGCTTAAAACTGAATGATTATATTATGTAGTTTATATTTATATCACTGATTACATTGCATTACACATCGTTCAAACTCAAAATCATTACTTCACATTGCATAACTAACAACTAGATGTTCATAGATGAAAAACTTTCAATTACAATATAGTTCTTAAAAAGTCAACCTAAGCAATTATGCAATTACTTCACATTGCATCACTAAAAATTATGAGCAGTTGTCAATTGCATTTGTTTGTCATTGAATTCTATGAGACCACATTTCTTTGAAGCTTTTTTTCAAATAGTTCACTGCCTTGTCTATGCTACCACATTTTTCATACGTGATAGCAAACACATTAAGTTGAAATAAATTAAATGATAGCTTATGGCTATTTAATTTATACTCATTTTATTTAAATGGATGAGGCCGACCTTCCTTGATATTAGTTTGTAATTTATTATTTTCAAGAGAGGCCGACCTCCTTGAAGAGTTGCCTTATTTTTTATAAATACAAGGTGATGTTTGTTCATTTCCTCAATCAAGTTCATTCAGCATAATTTTCAATCCAAGCAAAAGTTTTTACTTGAGCAACAACGCTTCATCCTATAGCAACAAACCGATTTCAAGGAGAAGCATATTTGATTGTATATTTGCATCTACGAGAGGTGCTATTATTCATTGTATCAAATTCAGCGTGAGATTGAAACTTCCCAAGTTTGATCAGTTGAGGGCTGACTGTATCCAAGAGGAGTCAAGGTTGGTTGGGAGAGGTATTGGACGAAGCCCTACAAATGAAGACATTCATGTTCTTTTCACTCAATCCTCAAAGAAGGAAGGAAAAAGAGGAAAGAAAAGATGCTTCAAGAGGAATGGAGATAAAAGGGTCAGATGGTGCTCTTGCATTCAAGAAGAAGTGGGAACTCTATAGTGTTCACTGGGATACGATTTTCTCAAAGTCAGTCAACTTGGATTTAACATTGGTAGCTCCGTAAACCTATTCAAAATAGAGTGATCTAAAGAAGACATCCTTAAATCTCTACAGAGGTGTAAAGTTGCAAAGTGGTGCAAATTTCATTCTCAAACTCGTACGAACCAAAAAACTATTCAAACATGTCTGGATGGGTACGTTTATGTTAGGTATGGTTCTCTTTTGCACCCAAATATGTCGAATCACTCCGAGCTACATTGGAGCGACGTTTTCCCTTAAGAGTCCAAAGTGCTAAAAGGCAGCAGTCTTTGATGGAATATTTCTTGGAAACCATGATGCTTACAGACTCTTCATCTACGGATATAGGATCACGTTGAGACCATCTACAATAACCTCTCTCAGTTTTTGCTATCTCGAAGGCGTTTTCCCGTGGTGATGAGTTTTCAGTTGAGGGAAAAGTTGCCAGATGCAAGTAGTGTAAAGTTGCAAAGTGGTGCAACTTTCATTCTCAAAATTGTATGACCCAACAGACTATTCCAACACATCCAGATGGGTATTTTTACACTAAGTATGGTTCTCTTTTGAACCCAAATACGCCAAATCGCTCCGAGCTGCATTGGAGTGACGTTTTCCCTTAAGAGTCCAAAGTGCTAAAAGACAACAATCTTTGACGAACTATTTCTTGGAAACCATGATGATTAAAGACTCTTCATTTGAGGATATGGGATCATGTTGAGACCATATACAATAAACTCTCTCAAGTTTTTCTATCTCAAAGGTGTTTTCCCGTGGTGATGAGTTTTCAGTTGAGGGAAAAGTTGTAAAGTGGTGTAACTTTCATTGTCGAACTCGTACGACCCAACGGACTATTCCAACATGTCCGGATGAGTACATTTACGCTAGGTATGGTTCTCTTTTGCACCCAAATACGCTGAATCACTCCGAGCTGCATTGGAGCAGCATTTTTCCTTAAGAGTCCAAAGTGCTAAAAGGCAGCAATATTTGATGGAATATTTCTCGGAAACCGTGATGCTTATAGAATCTTTGTCTAAGGATATGAGATCATTTTGAGACCATCTACAATAACCTCTCTCAATTTTTTCTATCTCAAAAGCATTTTCCTGTGGTGATGAGTTTTCAGTTGAGGGAAAAGTTGCCAAATGCAAGCAGTGTAAAGTTGCAAAGTGGTGCAAATTTCATTCTCAAACTCGTACGACCCAACAAACTATTCCAACATGTTTGGATGGGTATTTTTACGCTAGGTATGGTTCTCTTTTGCACCCAAATATGTCAAATTGCTCTGAGCTGCATTGGAGTGACATTTTCCCTTAAGAGTCCAAAGTGCTAAAAGATAACAATCTTTGACGGACTATTTCTTGGAAACCATGATGATTAAAAAATATTCATTTGAAGATATGGGATCATCTTGAGACCATCTAAAATAACCTCTCTCGGTTTTTGCTATCTCGAAGGCGTTTTCCCGTAGTGACGAGTTTTCAGTTGAGGGAAAAGTTGTCAGATGCAATTAGTGTAAAGTTGCAAAGTGGTGAAAATTTCATTCTCGAATTCGTACGACCCAATGGAATATTCCAACACAACTAGATGGGTAATTTTATGCTAGGTATGGCTCTCTTTTGCACCCAAATACGCCGAATCGCTCTGAGCTGCATTGGAGTGGCGTTTTCCCTTAAGAGTCCAAAGTGCTAAAAGACAACAATCTTTGACAGACTATTTCTCAGAAATCATGATGCTTATAGACTCGTCGTTTGAGGATATGGGATTATGTTGAGACCATCTACAATAACCTCTCTCAGTTTTTGCTATCTCGAAGGCGTTTTCCCGTGGTGATGAGTTTTTAGTTGAGGGAAAAGTTGCCAAATGCAAGCAGTGTAAAGTTGCAAAGGGGTGCAACTTTCATTCTCAAACTCGTACAACCCAAAATACTATTCCAATATGTCCAGATGGGTACATTTACACTAGGTATGGTTCTCTTTTGCACCCAAATACGCCGAATCACTCCGATCTACATTAGACCAACATTTTCCCTTAAGATTCCAAAGTGCTAAAAGACAACAATCTTTGATGGACTATTTCTCTTAAGAGTCCAAAGTGCTAATTCCAATGAAATGTGGGGGCAAAAATATTTAAGGTTGGATCAAGATTTTGCAAGTCCTAGCTCTTGCATCAAAAAACTCTTACCCAATCAACTTGAATCAATTACATGAGAAATGAAATTCACAATGAACTTTTTACTTTTTTGTTTTTCGAAAAAGTGGCAAGCCATTGTAATTTGTTATATATAAATAGGAGATATTACAAAACCTGGTTCAAACGAGCATACCGACAGGAAAGAACCAAGAAGAAAACCTCAGGTTGTAGCTCGATTAAGTACAAAAATATTTTTACATTTTAAACATACCCTTTATACAATGCCAAACATTTGAACCGTATTTCAAAAAACATCACTGGATATAGATTATGCCTATACATAGTTATGACCTTTTTACATTGTTTCACATTTCAAAATTCAATTTTTACAAAATTTGCCTATATGAGGCATTCAGAGCACAGTCTTCGATAAGAGTAGTATGTTGGTGTTTTGGAGTGACAAGAACCTATACAAACTATCAAGGTAGCAGTTAAACTACATACAATAGAAAATATGATTAGAATAACCAATCGATATTATTGTAATTTGTCACATACCTCTTTGAAAGGATCAAAGTTGCCTATTGTTGTAGTAGGTCCATGATCAATCGTGCCAGGAATATCACAAAATCTGTCAAATGATAAATCTATATTGTAACAACAAAAAATATGCTTAGACTAAAAAATCTATATTAATCTAAACAACCTGAATGATGATGAATTGGTAATAAAAACTATAAAAGATGCTTTGAATAACCAATCTATATTATTGTAATATGTCGCATACCTCTTTAAAAGGATTAGAGTTGGCAATTGTTGCAATAGGTCCATGATCAATTGTGCCAAGAATATCACAAAATTTGTCAAATGATATATCTATATTGTCACAACAAAAAAGAGGCTTAAGCATTGTACTTTCCATTCTTGAATATGCTATTCAAGTGTTCCTAAAGGGTCATATCTTTGCTTCAGAGTATCCAATATTTCTTCATGATCAAGATTACTAAGTTTTCATAGTTTTTTTGTCTTTGGTTTGGCATGATGCTTCCAAAAACTTAACATTTGTTGCTATAACAAGGTGTGAATACATGAGAATAGTTTTGTGTTTCTCGTAGTCTTCAAATGCAGGTATGCCATTCTTTCTAATCATGTATGTTTGCAACCAAGTTCCTAAAACCACAACTGAACCTGTAGGATACATGAACCCATCATCATATTCCATTGATTGTGTTAGCTTGTGCTTTACCTGCACACATCAACCAATCAATATTATGATCTCTCTTCATTCCCCTGCGATGCAACAACTACAAAAACATGTCCTCAATGTAGTAGATCTGAAAGCCGATCATAATCAAGTGAACTTTCCATTGTGTAATTTGTCATGGATATAGTTTGAGATAAAAGAGTTAGATACTATGGAACCCATGTATCCACCCACTCACTTGACTCACATTTATCCCACTCACACTAAATACAACTCTGACAAAAACAAGCCAACTGTCGTGTCCAAATGGTCCATGTGCTTTCCTCTGAGCTTTGAAACAAATGCATCTTTGAAGAATTTTTGATTGTATGACAATCCAATCTTCCTCCCACTGTACCCTCCTCAACCAACCAAAAGAATCTGTGCACTATTGAATCAAGTGTCCCTCCATGTGACAATGTTGAACTACACCAATCAACAATAGAATGTGCGTCACTTAATTTTTCTCCTGAAATCTTCAATTGCTCCTTAACTAGAGCTCTCTTTACACATGCACCTGCTCCATCTGCTCCCCTTTCCCATGCCCAGCTTCAAAAAAACTCCAAATATTAGGTACACCCCTCTCTACATGCATTCTACTCAACCAATAAAACATACGAGCATTCTTGAATTGACCTGTACAGTTATCTGACCAAATGAGATGTTGGCCCATTGCTATATCATGCTCTTGCAAGAACTCAAAAAAATTCTCGAAACAATGTTGGACATACTCGGACGAGTGAGATCTATCATCACTCATATAAAAATGATACTCTCTGATTATCTTTTGATCCTCCTCTGTACTATCAGGTGCATGTCTAAACTTTATGTGGACAAAAATAGCAATCTGAATGGAATTGTAATACTGAGATTGTATCTCATTTTGTGGTTGCAATGTGTAGTTTTCAGCAAAATCAACCATTGATATAATAGTGCCAATCAGAAAAGAGTCCTTACATATCTTGAATTGTTGATCCAACCATTAAGATCTATGACTATGCCTTGCATATTTGTAGAAAATATTGTCCTTAAAATCTAAAATAAAATCAGCAACACTACATTCTTTTGTAACCAACTCGCATCTAGAACCTTCACCTCCACTCTATAAAGTATATTTGACTATCTCATATCTCTTTTTCTCAACAAGATTCTTTCCAAATTCATGTTCAGAACCCTCATGAAAGACCATAGGGCTCAGGTTCAACAATATTTAACATACCTTGTCTTTTCTTCCTATGACCTTCTCTATCTCTTTGTCTATATCCTTCAATTTGTTCTTTTGTCAGCTTTCTCTTACATTTTTGCTTCCGACGACTGCTGCTCCCCATTATACCAACTAAAAGATGCTAAAAAATAATTATATATGACAAATTTGAGTACAAGAATCTCCCAAAAGTTTATCTTTGTCTCTTCCTATCTGAAACTGTGCGTTTGTCGCCTGCAAAGTGCTGCAAACAAAATGCAGCGTCCATTGGAATGCACAAAAACAACCCACATGGGTTTTTTCTATGGCCCACAAATCCGATATCCGATATAATCAGATATCCAATATAATTGGATATCCTATTTGTAAAACATGTTTTGCAACGATAAGATTTCAGCTCTGCACAATGAAGTTTCACAAATCGGATATCCGATTTGTACACACATAGACCTAAGGGTTAATGGTTGGGAGTGGGAGAGTTATACAGAGAGGGAGAGGGGGAGAAGGAGAGGGAGAGGGAGATAAAGGGAGGGAGAGTGGGAGAGTGAGAGAGTGAGAGGGAGAGTGGGAGAGGGAGAGGGAGAGTGGGAGAGAGAGAGAGGGGGAGAGAGGGAGAGGGAGAGGGAGAGAGGGAGAGGGATAAAGGAAAGAGAGGGAGAAAGGAGAGAGGGAGAGGGAGAGGGAGAGGAGAGAGGGGAGAGAGAGGGAGAGGGACAGAGGGCGAGATGGAGAGGGAGAGGAGAGAGGAGAGGAGACCGAGAGGGAGAGGAGATTGAGAGGAGAGGAGAGGGAGAGAGGGTGTGGGAGAGAGAGGGAGAGAGGGAGAGAGGGAGATGGAGATAAATGGAGGGCAAGTCGGAGAGTGAGAGACTGAGAGGGAGACTAAAAGAGGGAGAGTGGGAGAGGGAGATACGAAGAGGGAGAGAGAGGGAGAGAGGGAGATGGAGATAAAGGGAGGGAGAGTTGGAGAGTGAGAGAGTGAGAGGGAGAGTGGGAGAGGGAGAGGGAGCGAGGTAGAGGGAGGAGACAGAGGATAAAGAAGGAGGGAGAGGGAGAGGAGAGGAGAGGAGAGCTGAGAGGGAGAGGAGATAGGAGAGGGAGATAGAGGAAAGAGGGAGAGAGAGTGAGAGAGGAGAGTGAGAGAGAGGAGACAGAGTGAGAGAGGAGAGGAGAGATGGAGGGAGAGGGAGAGGAGAGGAGGGAGAGAGAGGAAGAGAGAGAGGAGAGAGGAGAGTGGACAGTGTGGAGAGGAGGAGTGGAGGGAAGAGGAGAGGAGAGAGAGAGGAGAGAGAGAGAGAGAGAGAGAGAGAGAGAGAGAGAGGGAATGGGAGAGGGAGAGAGATCAGAGAGGAGGGAGAGTGGGAGAGGGAGAGGGAGAGGGAGGAGGGCGAAAGGAGAGGGAGAGGGAGGAGAGAGGAGAGAGGGAGAGGAGAGAGAGGGAGAGAGGGAGGGAGGAGGAGAGAGGAGAGGGAGAGAGAGGAGAGGAGAGGGAGATGGAGGGAGAGAGGTGAGGGAGGGAGAGAGGAGGGAGAGGGAGATGGAGGAGGTGGAGAGGAGAGGGAGGAGAGGGAGGAGAGAGAGGAAGAGGGAGAGAAGGAGAGAGGAGAGAGTGAGAGGGAGAGAGAGAGAGAGAGGGAGAGATAGGAGGGAACGAAGAGAGAGGGTGGAGGAGATGGAGAGGGAGGAAAGGGAGAGGGAGGAGGGAGAGTGGAGGGGAGAGTGGAGAGGGGGGGGGGGGGGAGGGAGGGGAGGAGAGAGGGAGGAGGAAGGGGTGGAGGAGGGGAGGGTGGAGGAAGAGAGAGAGAGGAGAGAGAGAGAGGAGTGAGAGGGAGAGGGAGAGGGAGAGGAGAGGGAGAGAGGGAGAGGAGAGGAGAGTGGGAGAGGGAGAGAGGGAGAGGAAACCCGGAGGGGAGAGTGGGAGAGGAGAGTGGGAGAGAGGAAGAGAGAGTGGAGAGAGAGAGGGATAAATATGGAGGGAGGGAGGAGAGAGAGAGAGAGAGAGAGAGAGAGAGAGAGAGAGAGAGGGAGAGGGAGAGGGAGAGAGAGAGAGAGAGGGTTTAAAGTTGAGGGAGAGAGGGAGAGGGACAGGGATAGGGAGAGAGGGACAGGGACAGGGACAGGGAGAGAGGGAGAGATAGAAGGAGAGGGAGTGAGAGTGAGAGAGAGAGAGAGAGAGGAGTGATTGAGTGAGAGACTTGAGAGAGATAGAGGTTGAGAGAGCGAGAGGAAAGAGATAATATTTAAATATTTTATAAATTGGTAATATATATATATTTAAATATTTATGGATTAACTAAAATATTGAAATAATATTAAAATATTTATAGATTAACTAAAATATTGAAATAATATTTAAATTTTATACATTTAATAATATATTATATATTAAATACATAATTCAGTAAGAGATTATCAGAAATTGTATATTAAATATATTACATTATAAAATTTATTAGATATTATATATATTAAATTATAAACTTAATTGCATTTTTAAATCATATATTAAAGATTGTATAAATTGTTTTAAAATTGATCTAAAAGATATATCATATATCGAATTCAAATCCAATATCAGATTTTCAATTTGAATCAGATATCTGATATTCTGACACAAAATTTAATGCCTAGGGATTAGGCTCGGTATTAGGCTTGAGATTTGGTTCAGACCTGCCAATCCTAAAAATTCAACACGTAAAACGTGTTTAACAACTTACCTTGATTTTCTAGACTTCGCCCATGTGGCTGACGACTTTTATTTTACCTAAAATTGATGAAACGAAAAGGGTTTGTAAAGGATCTTCTCAGCTTTCTACCAATAAAAATTAAATTTTACTTAGAATCTAATAAATTATTATTATTTATTTTTTATTAGAATTACGACTAAAGTCCTGATTGATAGTCTAATAGAGAAACATCTATATCTTTCAAATGGTATCACATTTTTTGAATCCAAAATATGCATCACATTCTATGCTTCGCATACTATAGGATAAAAAAAAATGAATTGCTTTAAGTTTTGACCAAGTTAAGGTGGTGAGACATATGAGTTTTTATATTTTTAAAAATTTGTAATAAAAAAATCATAATTAATTATTTAGTTGAAAAAAAATTACAAAAAAATATGCATCACATCTGGACATGAGTCCTCTACTTATATCTAAAATTTAATAAAAAAATATTATGATTTTATTATGGTTAGGGTGGTCAGACAGACACCTACTTCTTATTTTTTCCCTGAAATTTTAGTTCTACTGCATTGAAATTTCAAATTTTCACCAAATAGATTTTTTTTTACAAAAATTAACCTAGTAGTTTAGAAACTACATTAAATTCTCCACATATTCTATTCTTACATATTTTTGAAATAATATAAATAACTTATTCAAATTTTTATGTGAAGTTGCCCAACTCTGATTTTCTGAATTTTCATTGCCACTTAAGGGTTTGTTTTTTCCATGATGATCTTGTGCATACCCATGTTTTGAATTTATATTTTTATATTGTGTTGTGTTTACTCATGCTGTAATTGAAAATGATTGTCATTGTTAATTTGTTTAACTTATATGCTTCATGAAGGTCATCAAGGCATTAATGGTCAACTTCCACAGGGACTGAAAAGTTATCCTAGACAATTTAGTAGGTTGCCCTACTATGAGCAGCTACAAATTGTGCATTTGTTTGATACAATGCATATTAGAAAGAATATGACAAAAACGTTATGGAAAATATTGGATGGAAGGCGTGACAAAGAAAAAATTGTCAATATTTGTAGTGACATTCAAGAAGCCAATCATGCAATGAAAAATGTCATTCAACTAAATAGCGATGGAGACCAAATTAATATAAGTGCCCTTCTTTGGTTATTAACGGAGTAGCAAAGAAATGCTATAAAATAAGTCAAGCAAAAAAATTGATTTCCCACAGGATTTGCTATGAACATAAACAATATCATAACAAAGAAAGGTGAATTTGGGTCAGGGATGAAAACGCATGATTGGCATACCTTCATTAAGGTAATTATTCTGGTATATTATATATATATTTGTATACTGCATGTACTTTTTAGTGTATTATGTTAACTACTTTTGGAAAAATAATGAAAAGATCATTTTATAATTGTCACATTACGTTCTACCTCTATCTCTCCCAGACAACTTCGACAACAATGTCAAGAAAGTTATATATGATCTTGGAAAATACATGAGGTAAGTAGTGATATTTGTTCAATTTGTTGTATATTTTTGTTAAATCTCGTTAATATATTTGTGCCTTGAATCAGTTGTAGATGGCTGTCATCTAAAGAAATCCATAAAGAAGATATAAATTATTGGAAGAGAAAAATTCCTCGTCTAATGTGTGAAATGAAAAAGTTTCTACCTTCAACATTTTTCAATGCACAAGAACACTACCTCATACACCAAGTTGAGGAGATTGAATTATGTGGACCTGTACACACAAGGTCAATGTGGATGGTTGAGAGGCACTTGAAACTTTTGAAGGCTTTGGTTAGACAAAGAGCACATCCTAAGGGTTCTATGGTGGAGGGATATATGGTATACCGAACCATGATGTACATTATTGAATATCTTCCTAATTTTGCAGCAAAGATCCATGTAGATCGCATTTGGGATCCCAACCCCATGAAAAAATTTGAAGGGGAGTCCCTGATGGGGAAAGGTAGATTGAGGAAAGTGATCGGTAACTAGAAGATGGTCATGGAGACTAATTAGAATAAATTTTACATTTGGTTTTTATGTATATTGTACTTATTTAATTATTAATATTCAATATACATCAATTATAAATTAAGGTCGTATACTGTGGTAATTAACTAATTATACGTCATTTGTGAATTTTAATTTTTTTTGATATAGTTGGTCGAGAATGGGATGCAATACATTTGTACGTCACAAACAATCTTGATTGGATGACGGTATGGATTGAACGACATCAACAATCTGGTCGCGCATTAACATGGGAACGTGTGGCTTCATTGGTTAAAGAAGCTCATCGTAATGGAGATTCCAATGTTACACCAAGGGAAATTGATTTAGCATATGGTTTAAGAGATAAAGAGGTACCTGTAAATATATTAATCACCCATATTATTTAATTATTTTCAATTATATTGATGTATAAATATGTTGAGATATTTTTCCTTGCATACATTCGGCCAACAATATATATGTTTATCAACTGATGATATTGCAATAGTTTTTACATGTTTGACATATTGTAGGTGAAACACCACAAGGCTATGTGGTGCAATGGTCGTAAATTTTGAATCAAAAAGTTGGATGACACGAAGAAAACTTGTGATTCTGGGATAACTGTAGTCTTTCAGGTGACTAATGTTTCATCTAGAAGCGACATACATCTAGAAGTCTCAGAAAATCAATGCTATGGGATTTTGGATGATATACTTGAGTGTGAATTTAAGCCCTTCAAATTAGTTATGTTCACCATCCTATGGTACAGGGTATGATTGAATGAAAATGATCCCGAGAGAACTATTATTGAACATGATAATGGATTTACCATGGTTAATACAAGGTATTTTGAGTGAGCTGGAAATGAGCCTTATGTTCTTCCAAGCCAATGTGAGTAGGTATTTTACTCAGAGGTTCTAGGTAAACCAGGTTGGTCATATGTTGTTAGACATGATCCAAGAGGAAGGCCGGTAAATTTTAATGTGGTGGAAGAAGAAGATACTAAAGAACTAGAAGACGATGTAGATGATGATCAGGATCAATAGTTAGTTGATGTGCTTGACGAAGATGTCAAAGAGGAGGAACTCGATCATGATGATGTAGGAGTTAATGTTCATGAAGATGATATCCATGTGGATGAGGACATTATCAAAACTGATATCAGTGACGATGATGATGATATGACCAATCCTTACAATGTCGAATCTGGATCGAATGATACAGACAAAGAGTTGGATGAAGAAGAAGATTAATGACATTGAAATGTATGAGTGATGTGATTGTATTATCTATTTGATATTAATTTCTTGATAGAATTATATTCGACTTATGTGGTTACATAATTAATTCATGATGTACTTTTTAATGTTTAATTTTAATTCATGATGTTACAACTATTGTAGCTCTCCTAGAAATTTCCATATGATCATAATGAATAGTGTTTTGGGACATTTCATGAAAGATGACACATTGATTGTAGTAGTGAAATAATTGCAAATTCATTTATATTTTTTAGACCAATCACCCTTCGCAATGTCATTTTTAGGATCATCTCCAATTTGATTACTAGGACACATAAGGTAGGATTTGATTGGCTTATCTTGGACGAACTTTGTGGCTTTGTGTAATGTGAAAAATTTTTAGATGGGGTAGTGGTGCAGGAGAACCTACACCTCATAAAGTGATCATTGAAAAGGTTTTTTATGGTTGAGGATTTAAAATACAAGCTCTTGACATTCCAAAAATCTATGTTTTTCTTCAAAATTTCTATATTTTTCCTGTTTTGCAGCACTATACGGTCACATACAACCATATTTTGATGTGAAATGAATTAAATGTTGTTAAGATGTGTGTTGGATTTGATTTTAATCTGATTTGACGACTTAAGGCATTGATTCGAGTTAGAAAGCTTCAGTTCTTTGCATACAACCCAGTAATTACCCTATTTTTGAGGGTTGTAGTCCAAACATGATATAAAGGAGCTCTTACACGTTTTTTGATTACTGTAGCTTGTGTAAGAGGCCCCATGGATACTTTTGTAATTGTAGGATGCATGAATAGAGAGTAGGATAAGAAATAAATAAGGTATAGTTGTTGTCCTCAAGAGTTTTGTGAAGCAAAGCATGTGAAATGAGAGGTTCAAGCCTAAGTTTCAACAAAATATGTATGGGTGATCTGATTTTATGAATTTTTACCCATATATAGACCTAATGGGTTGTGTCTGAGTTGGTTTTGAGGTCTGGGAGGTTGTGGAAGTAGGAGATTCAATAAACCCTCATGATTTTGGTCTAAAACAAGGGTTTTTGGGTTTGGCAAGAATTTGGCCATACAAGTGGAATCTTTTTGTGGATTTGGAGGTTTGGAGGCTATTAGATCTCAAAAATATAGGTAGGAATACCTCAAGAGGTTGTCAATCTCTTGATATGTTTTAGGGTAACAAATAAGGCCAAATGATTTGAACCTTCTTCTCTTCAGGTGCTTCCAAACCTAGGTGGGTCTACGTTTGCAAACTGAGTAGACTTAAGTGATGTGATTTTTTTTACAACAATCTATTCATAGTGGCAATCTTATAGTGAAAATATATAATCCTAATAAAGTGTATGTGTAATATTTGAATATGTTCAATTAACAGATGTAAAAAATAAAATGGAAAAACAACTTTGCCAATTTAACTATATGTATATATAACTTTAAGTTATTTTTATTTTAACTAAAAGTACTGAAGTTACAACATACAAATTAAATGATATTTATGATTGTAAAATTTATGATTAAATATATCTCTCAGAATCCTTTTTGTCCCAATTTGAAAATAATTCTATATTATAGAATACATTTATTTAAATTTTAAGATGAAAATAGCAAGGAAAAATCAAACAAATATCTTTATTTATCCTAATTATCTGATTCTTCTTACTGATCCAAATAACATTCCTAGATTACTGTAATTAACTGAAAGGAATTTAATTCTTCTTTAAATAACCCAATTAATCATATCACACAGATACAACAAATGTGCACTGATTAATTGAATATATACTTGATATTTCAATTTAAATAATCAAGAAAATACTATGTTGGAGACAATCAAATAACTGCAGAAATTCAACAAACAACTAATATTAGAATGGAGTCACCGAATCAAAAGTCTTTCATTATCTTCCTCAAAATCTTATACATACAACATGGTCCCTTTTAATAAAAACATTCTGAAATTATATTTTTTACTACCTATCTTCTATCCTATTGTTCCTCCTTGTCATTGCTACAAAAAATAGATATTTATACATCAACTATTTGAAAGGACGCATCCTTTCAGAAATGTCTTATGCATGAAATAAAAATAAAATTAAAATTAATTAATGTATTTTAAGCCACAAGTGAACTTTTGACAAGTGATCTAAGTAGTCTCGACACCTGTGTGTATTTGCATCGCCTAATGTGTTTTGGATCGTGATCTCCATTTCCATCATTTTTTCGTTCTGCTCGCATGCTTCATCTAGCATCATATCTTTCCCAGTAGCCATCTTCATAATCTCCTGCAATGTTGAATCACTTTCACCTTTCCACCTAGCCATCTCTTTTAATCTTCCTTTATCATCGAAGAATGCAGTCAACCCCTTTTTAGTGGCATCGATTGATCCCTGCGCATCCTCTCGCAATTCCTTGAAGAATTCTTTATGCTTATCCATAAAATGAGTCACAACCTCAATTGCAGCTTTATCAGGAGCATTTCTCTAATTTATTTCTTGGAGATTCTCTAGGATCCTACCATCCATTCTTTCGTGTTCTTGTAATGCATCAAGGTTTTGTGAGTGTATTCCCCAAAGCTTATTCAATGAGGGAGTCAGGCTGTCTTTCCTCTTCTTAATTACTGCAACAAGTACACCATACTTTTCTTGAGAATATGCACTTGCTCCTTCCCAATGAATTTTTGTCTATGAAATTTCACCATGGGTGAGTAGCTTGGTTGATCCCACTGTAACTCCTAATAAATCTTTCAGGCACTCATTTTTTCTTAGCATTCTTTCATTGTTTGTCTTGTACATTTCCTTTTCCTTGATCAATGCCTTTATTTGAGCTTTATTTAATTTTTCTACATTGATCCCAATCTCTATTGTCACCATAGGATCAACCTCCCCAACTTTTAGGGTCATAACATGCCTGAATTCCTTCTCAGTATCAATGACAACTGATCTCTGGTGAGGTGGATACAAGGCCTAAATCATCAATGTCTCCTCATCTGGATTGTACTTTGATCCTGCATAAACCTCTATCACCTTTTTTGTGTTGAGCTTGTGTGTAGTATTATTGTTTTTCAGGAAACTGTCAAAGAATAGTGCAGAATTGATGTCTAATCCTGGAAAAATCATGACACCGACACTTTCTAACATTTCCCTCCCTTTCTTAGGGGTCATATCAGCCATCTCCATCTCCACATAATCTTTCAAACTTTTCAACAATTGTTCTTCATTACCTGGTGTGACATTGTCAACCATTCCTCTTATTTATTTTCCCTTTTGCTTGCATAAGAATGTTTTAAATTCTGGAGATTTTATAAATTCATCATCTACTACAAAGGATTTGTATTCTACATGCATTGTATCTGTATCTACACTTTCCTCAAGATTTGATTCCCTGGCAGAACAATTGTAATCCTGAGTTCTTACTCGTGATACCTTATTAGGTAGATCATGTGGTATATTAGCCTCAGATGCTTCTTCTCTGGAAGACAACAACTCTATATCTAGCAACTCTTGATTATGTCGTTCAACCACCATTTCTGCCTCTTCTACTTCCAAGTTCCTAATCATATCATCAAATTGGTAGGGCACATGGTGATACCCTCTGAAGTTTATTCTATGTTTAGCATAATTGTTATATCCTTCTGGATCAAAATTCTTTCTAGGCAGTCCTCTATTCATGCTATATTACAACCATTTATCAAGAATCAAATTATACCCTTCCTTTGCCAATACAGTAAAATCACCGAAGCATAGTGTACAGGGCATAAAATATTGTTTTCTAAATGAACTCAAATTCATAACACTAGAAAAATCCATTTTCCTAACAATTTCCAAGTATGCAATCCTATTCGAGACTGTTCTAGGCAAAATAAACGGGGCATCTTCAAATCCATAAACCCTAATGATGGTGGAATTCTCCAAACAATACCAATCCCCCCATTTGTGGTTAATTGGTCCATTAAAGTCTTTGGTCTTGAGAAAGCTCTTTATCTCATCAGACAAAGAATATTCACATGGATGATTAAAAAATTTGTACAATGGTTTCACAATATATTCTTCAAAATGTATAAAACTAGAGTTGGAAAACCTATTGTCCCAAACATCAGTCCATGATTGAATAGGCAATGGCATGCCTTCCTTATCAAATTGTGAAATTCTCATCTCTTAAGGCCACAACCCTAATTCCTGCGTGAAGTATAACACCATGTGCATCAATAATGAATAATTCTTGAGGTGTAAAATAGAGGTTCCATTTTTTATTTCCATCAACCCAACATCAAGTTCCTTAAACGCATATGAGGCATAATCAAAAGGCCTAGAATTGTGATACTGAATATCTGCTGAAATCACCATGGGCACAATTGTCATATACTCAAGGACTTCCATTCCCAATACTTGTCCTATAGAGAAATAGGTGTATTTCATATAAGGCTCAAAAATATCTACATGGAATGGTGGTCTTTCACTGTCTTCTACTGGAATTGGTTTACCACCATGCCTAATTTTGTGCAAGGGAAATCTCCAACCCTTATAAATGGTGTCAATCCTTCTGAATTATTTCTCTAGCTCTTCACCTATAATCTTTTGGTTGCATATCCCTTCCAATTTAAAGAATTCACTTATTGCATTTTCTGATAAGTGTATCAATGGGTTCCTAGATGGATCACATATGGATTTATGTCTCGGGTTATAATGAGTGGCCAATAATTTCACTAGTTCAATATCGACAAAAACATTAGGGCAAACCAGTTTTCCCAGATTAAGTTTCCATGGGTTACATACTAGCTCAAAATGATTCCTTCGATAGTAATGGAAGCTGACAATTCATAGCATCTAATTAGAGTCCAAACATCTCCTATGAACTTACATTTATCTTCTAGTTTATCTACTTCTTCCCTAAGTTGTGCAAAGCATCTCACTTTGGGTCCAGAACTAGGTAGCTGGTCTATGAGATCTTGGTTCAATTTTTGTTCGGTACCCTCTGTCTGAATTTCAATTTTTTGCCTTTTTCCTTTTGATTGACCACTTTCCCCATGTTTTCTACCCTTTGTTTTTCTGAACTAGTGGCTTTCCTTCTTCGAAATTTGTGAAATTAAGGTATGGGGAAATTACTGTATTTTCACCAGATGCTTCGAGCTTCATAGAATACCATGGTATTTTGCTCGCTCCTCTACTTCCTTTGCTGTCAATTCTGCAATAATGTTTTCAACTGAATTCACCTTTATTCACAAAATCATTTTTGCTTCATGGGGCCATTAATGTCTTGGATGAAACATGAATGTAGTAGGCTCTTCAAAACTCTCATTGTCACATCATGTAGCTTATCGATAAGACATTTTCAAACCTTGGGCGATCCTTCTGTTTAGGCCTTTACCAATGTTCATAAAACATCCACTAGGACCTCCTGTAGTTTCCTCAATACCTTAAGTCTTCCCAACAATTATCCTTTTGATCTCAAGCATATCGCTACAACTCCCACCAAAGAAACTTATCATTGTGACTTTAGCAAGTCGGGCATACAATCCTCATCTTTCTCTAAAGATGTGTATTTCGTAGTCATTTCCTTGATAAATGTTGGTCGCCGAGACATAACGATTTTCCTGCCGATGGGTCTACATTCGTCATGAATTTCTTATCTCTCCCCACTGCAGTTTGTTTCACCGATAGATTTATTTCATTAGAGAAACTATGGATGTTGTCTCACCAACCAAATCCTCTTTTTCTTTATCGGCAAGACTACTGAATGTCTCGGGCTATCATTGGAAACCTCACCTCGATGGCTCCTGTCTGGTCGATATATTTCTTTGTGCTATGAGCGGTAAGATATATGTAAGCTCGATATGACCTCATACCAACATGCCGATGACCATTGTCTTACCGATAGAGACTATGAACTTGTGCTTTCTCAACATGTATCCTCATTGGTATGACATTACTGGTTTCTTGCCGATATGCTGAAAAGGATTTATGTTAGTATAAAATAATGTATGGATCGAGGAGACATCCATCATCTCATGTCGATATGATTCATACAATTAAATACTCAGGGTTAGATGAATTTTATGGGACCATATGATAAAATTTTGACATGAACATTGGTGAACATGCTATGTGAAGCAATTTTATACTTGTAGTATGGACTCTTTAGGAAACTAATGGACATGAATGACCAATGGAAATTTCAAAACTTTACAGTTCTAACAAGTGTTTCGACGATGATATTTCATCGACGAGACAAATGCACTCAGGCTGAATCAGGGCTCTTACTCTGATGGAATTGGTCTGGCCGATACAACTCCTTGTGCTTTGATCAGTGAGACCTATATGCTCAGTATGACCTTTTCATTTCACCCTGATGGAACTTGTCTTGCCAATGATATGGGTTATTTGAATACTAGATTTTGGAGGGTTATATGATATCAAATGGTCAAGAATGATGTGATCATATGTGACTATTGATGGAAATTCAAATATTTACTTAACCATTGAATAATAGATAACTCATTTATAAGCCTCATAAAACTTATAATGTGAAGTGTATTGAAAAAGGCCTTGATTAAACATCAG
Organism: Sequoiadendron giganteum; assembly: GCA_007115665.2. Classification (NCBI taxonomy): domain Eukaryota; kingdom Viridiplantae; phylum Streptophyta; class Pinopsida; order Cupressales; family Cupressaceae; genus Sequoiadendron; species Sequoiadendron giganteum. Next base: position 74,312,036 of record CM021109.1, read on the forward strand.
AAACCTCAATTGAACCCATATGCTCATTTTAATGATTATAGAGTAATGGAAAAAAGCATTGCAATAGTCATTGGACCAAGACCAAAAGGTAGAGGATTAATTGATGAAACTAATCTTGAAGCCTCTTCATAGGAAACATGATTGACTAATTTGCTAATAAATCACAAGAGATAACTCTTTGCAGTCAAACACAAATCTCCATATTTTACACACAAATCCAATAATTATCACCAATGAATTAAAATAGTAGTATCAATATCAGATTGAAAATTAAGAATAAATTCTAGATACTCCACACTAGGCATTGAAAAAAATTGAAAAGTTGTCTTTATTTGCATCTCCTCTAGAAACTCATCTATATTGTAAGTCAAGTAACATATTCTGTATGTATTGGCTTGTGTTGCTAGAATTGGCAACCCTAATTGAACCTTAATTGAACCTTAATCTAAATGAACCCTAACCCTAACCCTAATTGAACCATAAACCTAACTCTAATTAAACCTTAATTGTAAACTTAACTAAAATAAGCCTAATTGAACCCTAACTGTAACTGTAACTTGATCCTAATCATAAGACTAATTGAATACTAACCCTAACCTTAATTGAACCCTAATTCCAAATTTCCAACCATAAGCCTAATTGAACTTGAACACTAACTTTAATTGAACCTTGTTGTTGGGGTTAAATTAGGGTTCAATTAACATTCTAGTTAAATCCCAATTGTAAGATTAACCAAAATAATCCTAACTTAACCCTAACTATAACTTGAACTTGACCCTAATCATAACACTAATTGAATGTTATCCCTAACCAGGTAACTAAACCCTAATTCAAACCATAAACCTACTTAAATCCTAACCCTAACTCTCATTGAACCTTATTGTTATGGTTCAATTAGGGTTTAATTAGCATTCTAGAATGGAGAGTAAGGTCAGGTTAGGGTTAGAGTTGTGAATATCTTAATATTAGCTTATAAATTTGGCCCTAACTATAATCATAATTGAATCATAACTCTAACCAAGTAATCAAACCCTAATTCTAACCCTAACCCTAACCATAATTAATTTCTCACTCTAACCCTAACCGTAATTAAATCCTATTGTTATGGTTGAATTAGGGTTAGGTTTAGGGTTCAATTAGAGCTCTAGTATAAATCTTGGGGTTAAGGTTATTTATTTCTTGATATTAGTTTATAAATTTGACATTAATGATAAATATATTAAACAAAGAAAAGTTAGTTCATAATTGATTGTAGTGTGAATATAGTTTTACCAAAATATTTGTGTGATTGTAGTGTGAATAATAAAGTTGGATACTCCTATTTTACCCCTTACAAAAAAATGGTAAATAGGCATTTAGAGATAATTAAAATTTTCTTCCTCATCATATTATGAAATATTTCTTAGATAATATTTAAATTTAAAAGGGTCTATAAAAAAATGATAGTTGTTGTAAATATGACTAAAACATTCTACATTTTTAATACATTTGTTTCTTAAAAAATTATATAGTAATTGAGTAGAGCAATTAGAACTAAAATTATTTGTCAGGACTAAAATTCCTTGTTTTAATATCTTTTTTATCTTTAGTTTAGGTAAAAAGAGAAATTTTAAATAAATAGCAATGAAAAAAATAAATCAAGATTAATTTAATATATTAGATATTAATTTAATATAATATATTATAAAAATATTCAGTAATATAATATATTAAATTATTTTAAAAGATAATAATAATTTAAAATTAAAATATAAAATTATAATATTATTATTTAATATATTATATTATATATTAGATGTATATATGTTACATATTATATTATATATACATTATAATATTATAATATGATGTTAAAATTATATATGTTACATATAGTATATACATTAGAATATTATAATATTTTGTTAAATTAATAATATAATTTATTAAAAATACATTAATTATTTGAATTTGTTATTAGATTATTTTATATATTTGAATTATATTTTATTTAAGATATGACAAGTAAATAAATGAATTGAATTGAAAATATAACAAGAACTAATTTTGAAGAGTTCAAATTTTTTCTTAAAAATTAGTTAAATATTTTTTTTGGTGTAGTTTTGATGAATGTTTTGTTATATATTTTGCAAGTTTACTTTAACAATATACAATTTTCTTTCAAATTTTTGTTCTGATTTGAAAGTTGAATTCTCTTTTGTTAAAATCAAAGTTATTAATCACTAGTTAAAGCACAGGGGGTGCCTATAGTTTCCTTGGCAGGAAATAATAAAGAAGTGCAATAATTATTTACTCCATTAATTATTTAAAAAAAAATATTCTACAAATTGTGAGAAGGTGGAGTAATTATTTAGGAAAAACCAACATCAAATATATATTTTTCTTTCTATGATTTGTATATTTCTTACTTCAATTTTTTACTTTTTATCACTTACAATTTTTCTAAATAAATAAAATAAATTTTACTTTCTATGATTTGTATATTGTTCAAAAAATTTAAAAAAAAGTAAAAAACTAAATTCTAATAATAAAATTTTACTTCTATTTTATTATCAAGTTATTATTTTTTACAAAATAGTTTGCATATATTTTATTTTTCAATTGTGTTTAGAAGACATATTTTTTTTATTAAGAAGATTAAATTATTAATTATTAATTATAAATAAATAAGATTTATCAATAAATATGTATTAATTTTGTGATATATTTTTTTATGAAATTAGTGTATAGTAAAATTTCTCATATTTATAGTGTTTTTTAATTTTTAATTTTACTTTTAAATAATTATTTAGGATGTCTTGCCCAAGATTAAATTTTGAAAATGAAGAACAATGAAGAGAATATGCTCAAAATTACATGAGACAAAGATGTGAACAAATGAATAATCTACAAAAAGAAGAAGCAAGAAATCATCGAAACCAACATGATAGAGAAAGACATGTTAAACGTAGGGCAGATAGGGAGTTGAAGAGATTGAAGCAAAAATGAGACAACATGTAGATGAGATGAGAATACATCGTGTACGAGAATCTGAAGATGAGCAATATATATTAAGAAGATTACAAACAAATGAGAATTTAGACCAATTTAATGAGATAGAAAAACAACAAATACAAGTATGCAATCATGAATTAGTTGAAAGGAATTATGAATCTCATGAGAATATAGAGGGTAAATTTGAAGGAATGAATTCAATTACAATAGATAGTGTGTTACAAACACTAGATAATAGAGTTCAAGATGCAATAAATATTGAAACTGAAAATCATGAAGAAAATAATAGTCCACAATAGGAGTTAACCTCTCAATTGAGAAGACAAAGACGACTACAAAAAATACAAAATGAAAGAGATCTAGGTACATGCAATAACAATAGAAATGTGCAAATTGGTTTGAAAGATTTACAAATTATATTTCGACATGGTCTGGATAGACTTGCAGCACCAAGCATGTGTTACATTTCTCAAGAAAGTTACCCTACAATGAAGGTTTTATGAGTTCCTGAAGGCCCAATTTGCAATATATGTCGACAAGAGAAGCATGAGCATCAATTTTAGACATTAAATAATATGAATCCTGGTCCACAACCATTAGAACTTGCAAACTTAGCACAAATTGAGGAAATGTTGATAGGGCATGTAAATCCAATACTTCAAGTCACACATGTAATTGGAGGTCAGTACAAATATAAAGGACATACCATAATTTTTCCACAAGAAGTAAGAGAAATAGCTAAAATTTTACCACATTGAATAAAAGATTTACCAATTATTATTGTTCGAAGGAAGGACCAACACGAAACAAATTACAATTTTACAGTCAATATAGAGAGGGTGTACAAGGCATTGAAATATAAGATAAAACATGATAAGTTTTATAGAGATGTGAAAATTGATTAAAATGCTCTTAGTGAATTCACATGAAATTCAAATGAAAACATTTTTGATAAATTAAACTCTATTCATATGGAGTTTGATTCAAAGATTTAACTAAATACATGCACTGCGATTCAACTAAATACATGCACTAGGATTCAAGATTTATAGAGATTTAACTAAATACATGCACTGCAATTCAACTAAATACATGCACTATGATTCAACTAAATACATGCACTACGATTCAAGTTTTATAGAGATTTAACTAAATACAAAAATCCCAGGAAAATGCGCAGGCACTACGATTCAGAGGCAGTCGAGAGTGACTAAAACATCTACACCTTACAATTATCCAGATTCATTAATATTATGCAAGAGCTTAGAAAAGACGTCCATGACACGGTGGGCTAAGTGAGGTTTCCATTCCTCCCTTGGAGTCTTCACCCTCAGAGTATTCCGATTCCACCCGCTTCTTGTATGCAATGTAATCTGCAATCACCGGGTAGTTTTCTCTATAGTTCTAGTGAGCCAACCCTTCTCTTTCTCCTTTGGGTCCCTGGAATCGATTGGTATCCATTCTTCCCCAAATCCTAAGTCCCAGTTGATGTCGTCTCCTGATGCTAACTCCTCTGCCAGCCCTTCATCTTGCACATATCGCATTACCCAGCCATGAGGTTGGTTGGTGGTTAGCTTGGCTACTCTGAGCAGGAAGGTGATGCTCCGGTCCCTTTCATCCCATCATTTTTCAAACACTTATGGGTCGATTGTCCTAACCAGAGGGAATTTCATGACCTCCCTTTCTTGTATTCTCAACACGTAGTAGTTCTGGGGCATTGAGATGAGATTATTTTCTTCCACATTATCCAAGGCTGCATCAATGTCTCCCAACCATGTGTGAATGAAGATCATCTGGGTCAGTTTATTTGTGATTTCCTTCGGCACACCCATGTGGAGGAGCACCGCCAGAAACATTGCTGGTATTTCTGCATTAGACCGGAACCTATGATATGCTTTCAGGAACTCCTCTCCTATAACCTTCTTGGTTGCCCAGAGCATCAACTTGTGGGACGAGGCCAGTACCCCATTCAAACTTTTGTTTGTTAGTTCTCCTCAGAATGCTTGCAGTTTCTTGTCGGTGTCTAGGGCCAGAGGAGTTTCCATCCCTTTATCGCCTACTTCTATCACCATGTAAAAATCCTGAGCTTCTGCACACACACACTATTCCTACAAAGACAATGTTTTAAATGACCCAGGCTGACCTTTTTTAACTGTGGTGGCTAGCAATCTTCATGATTAATTTTCTTTGATCCTGGCAGTTGGAGAATGTAAACTTGTGGGCGCTCTGCTGGAGGTACCCGACATGATTAATGCAAAGTATTTTGAGATCCACTCAATCTTTCCTTTGCCTTGGAACTTGTTCGATTTATTTGCATCTTGTCCTCTACTGTTGAGCCCTGTCACATCCAATTAGACCCCAAGTTTGGCTTTTTTTGTTAATATAGAAAGATTATTTTTTAATCTTTTTATTTAATTATTTTTAATAATATTTAGATTTTGATATATTTTGACTTTACATTTAGTTTATTATATTTTAATTTTTAATTTAGATTTAAGTTTTAAATTTTTTTAAGTTTTAATAATTACAAATAATTATTAAAATAAATTTAATTTACAATTATTTGTCTTATTAAACTTTTAATTATTGTCCCTTTAATAATTGTTTTTTTTTTGCAGGGAACGATTTTTTAATGACCGTCGATCATCCATCAGTTGATCCTGACCATTCCCCGCAATCCCGTGATGACCTCACCACTAAGTTTCAACTGATTGCGATATCAGGCGAGCGCCATGTGTATCAGCCGGCGGTGTCGAAGGAATAATCAAAGTGCTTTAATATTTATGTCGAGTTTTAATACATTATATGACAGGTTACTAAAGCGGTTGCGAGATGCACGTGCTCAAAATCGATGGTGATGTTATAATCTTGATGAAAAGTTTCGATAGTTATGTTCAGTGTTGGTGACTGCTATGAATGAACATAATTGCCGATGGTGGAGATCAATGGTTGCCGCCATCACATGATCCAAAGATGCAAGGTGTTTATTGATTGTGATATCACGGGTGAGTGCCACTGTCTTTCCTTGGCGATGCATAATGTGGTGGGCCCTTGGTGCTGAGATGGAGATTACATCAGCCTTTTGAAGGCAGTCATTCGATGATCTGATGAAAGTAAAGGATCGATGGTTAGAATTTAAATGGTGGCACACAAGTGAGCTTTAATGGCGGATGAGATGTTTACTGGCTCAATTCGATCAACATAAAGTATTTTTCCTTCGTCTTATTTCACCACAAAGTATTCAAGCTGGATGAGACAAATGCACTCGGGCTGACTCAGGGATCTTACTCCGATGGCATTGGTTTGGCCCATACAACTCCTTGTGCTTTCATCGGTGAGACAAGATAGGTTTCTTGCCGATGGAACTTCATCGGTGAGACCTATATGCTTGGTATGACCTTTTCATTTCACCCCGATGGAACTTGTCTTGCTGATGATATGGGTTATTTGAATACTAGATTTTGGAGGTTTTTCATGATATCAAATGGTCAAGAATGATGTGATCATATGTGACTATGATGGATTATACTCAAGATAAGGTTTTCTTTAGGGAATCAACAAGTGCAAAATCACTGTAAAGGCTAGTTGGTTTGTGATGAATGTTCTACTGTGGGCCTCTAGCCTATCCTAGGTCTTTGTAGTAGTTTTTTTAATTCTTTGTTATCATTTTTTCAATGTTCTATACAATGACCAAGTTTCTATTTGCAATCTGCTTTAAGTTGGTCATTAAAAAGAGATATATGGTTTGTTTCCTTATAGAAATAATGCATTTATAACATTCATGTGTTTTTCATTTAAAATAATGGCATTTGGTAATAATAAGAAGGAAGTGTGAAGTTTGAAAAGTCATATTTTCAAATTTATTTTTTTTGTCTTTTTTGAAACAATTAAATAAGTTTGATGCATAAGAGGATTCAATAAGTTGTTTAGAACAGTAAAATGGTGTCAATGTTTGTGATGAGGAAAAATGAATTGGAGAGTGGTTCAAAACTGGTTACAAGGTTTGAAAGGGATGTTTAAGTTGTACTTTTTAGAGTGATAAGGTTGACATTAAACTTTTCAAATATTTTTAATTCATATTTTTAAGATAAAGATTCTTTAAAAAAAATAATAATTTTAAATTTCATACTTGGAAAACAAAAATGCAAATGCAATAAATGAATAATAGAGAATCATGCATGGGAACAAAACACCACCTACAAATGCAAATAAGCTATTGGAATGACATAAAAAAAATGACAAAGTCAAATATATTATTGGTCTTTCCCTTTTTGACATTAAATTTTATTATATAGATTTAGATAAATCATCATAGTGTGGACTTGTATAACTCAAGCCAATGATGTTCTTGAGGGATAACTTAAAGAAAAAAAAATGATGTTAGCTTAGCCTATATATATTTGTTTGTTTCAATCAACATGTTTTGTTGTGAGGAATGTAAAACTTAAGGGAGGGTGTTGGAATATTAAGATTAACATTAATAAATTCACCTTACTAACTTGTTTATTTTTGTTATTAAATAATTAGTTATATTCTTATAAGATAGTAGTTCAAATGGGAAGGTATATTTGAAAGGCTTTGTAAATGCCATATTGTAATATATTCCCAAATGAACTGTATGATATAATTATTATTTTGAGTGTGTTTATGTGCAGATATAAGTTCTCTTGAATTTTCCAATATATTTTGTATGCTCTATTAGCCATGATTTCATGATTAATTTTTCACTTTTGACACTACTTCTTACTAACTTTGCCATCCAAATTTGGCTCTTAGACTATATATTTCATAAAGGTGCATTTTAATTTTCTTACTATCACCTTTGGCTGATTTTTTAAATTGGTTCAACCATGCAAAAAGTGTGGTTACTTTTAATTATTTCCACTTAAATGTTGGTTACAATTTTCTAATTTTCTTTCCATTTAGCTAGTCACAATTTCATACTAGCATTAAACCTTGAAAATGGCAATTTACTTCTACTTAAAACTTGTGGTAATTTCATTAATCTCTTGCTACCTCTAGTGTTGAATTGGACTAGTTATGTCATCTAAGATTTGTTCCTCAGTTTTTTTTACTTTTTTCAAAAAAAAATATGATGGTTATACTTGTATTACCATGAATGGACATAAATTTGAGGATTTTGGGTGTTTTCATTCAATTTTTCATGTTTTCCCCTTAGCTCCTACTTTATGTGTGTTTTTTATGGAAGCCTTTGGATATCTTTTGGCTAATAGTATTTCATGGAACCTTAATTAAAGGTGCTACTTTTCCTAACTCTATAGCCCAACTATTCAATTGTCATTTTTCTAATGACTCCTTTATCACTCTCTTGGAGGACAAACATGACATTATTTAGGATATTCAATGCCTAGATATTTTCTGGAAAGCTTTAAGGTCAAATATATAGTGGCATAAAACTAAATTTTATAGGAAATCATTCTTATCCAAGCCCAATTGGTTCAATTCCTATGGATAGAAGGGGGTTGATCATAAGGAAGTGTTGATATTCCTAAGCATCTCTTTTACCTTTTAGGTTTCTCCTTCCTCTTTAAGGAAACATATCATTTCTAGAGCTGAGAAAAATTATCATATTAAATTATGAAGCCCCTTTCTTTGGCAAGGAGATTCCATGTGAGTTCAAAAATTCTTGTTCCACACATTTCCATTACTCATGTTGCTAAGAACCTGGAAAATCCTCATATTTGAAGATTGAAAAAATCAAAACGTATATTTTATGGCCTCCCTTTAACTGAGGAAAATGGTTTCACAAAGTATCCTAGGAGTTTTATTATTTCCCTCATGACTATAATAGGCTTGGCTTGCTTTATATTCACTACTCTAAATGGCGCCATGATTTTAAATTTAATTAACATACTCTAAAACCTAATGAAACCAGGTTGTAGCTCATCAAATTGGAGAAGTGAAAGGTCAATACCAATGCTGAGGAAGAGTTTGGAGGAGTCAAAACAAGGTCAATACTATCACCGAGGAAGAGTTTGGAGTTAAAACAAGGTCAATACCAGAGCTGAGGATGAGGTTGAGGGCACAGGAAAAATCAATGACCAAGGGACAATGAGTACTGTAAGTTTGGCATCCCCATTCTCTTTAACCTACAATTTTCATGCCTAGTTTCCAAAGATCTTCTTGTACATTGGCACCCACATTCTTGTAAAATGGTATAAGATAAGACAAAAAATAAAATAGCTTAGTCTTTCACATTTTTATAGTGATTACTAGAGGCACATAGACCAATTCTTCATAATAGAAGAATTTGATCATACTTTTCCAATGATGTCATTATGAGGAAACCTTAGGTTAAATGAATAATTCCTAGCTAAGTTCTTTAAATCATGTCCAACCGTATAAGAGAAGATTGCTGCTATGTGTACTTGGATACCATGGAGAAAGGCTCTTTGGGCTCTTTCGTTAATCAAGGTATTATTAAATTTTAACACCTAAAAGTGAGAATGAAGAATCTTTGGGCTCGGCAAAACCTGGGAGGGTGATCCCCTTAATGCGTTTATAACCTTTGCACCAAAATTATAAACAACATCAATAAGAACATATCATCTCATTTAATAGCTCAACATAACAAGATAATACTGAAATGAATTGGTTGTTCATCAATAATATCAACTATTTGGAGCATGAGATACTACAACAATATTACACAACTTAGGATAATCATTGATTTGCAATTTGTAACAAGCTCTAAGAAAAGCCAAAGGAATATAGAACCTAAAAAACTATTACAACTTAGACCAGTTCCATATACCATTGGAGGAGTCAAATTCATAAGCACTTAAGGGTTCATGACAGATTCAAACACATAACATATAAAATCTCAGATAATATTTCCTTACAATATCATCAATTTATATTCTAACCCAATACTACTTATTAGATCCTTACATAAACATATCCACCTATAACCTCACTCAAGCATTTTAATTAATTCCTTGAATTAAAGCCAAAATGAGAATCATACACACCCCAATAGTGAGATGAACAAAATAATCCTTGATCATTTTATTCAAGATAATGATATGTTCATAAAATGAAGAGACATGAGCTTGAAATGAGTAATTTCCATTCAAATGCTAGTACTGTCTTGAAACATTAAACATTCATGAGTTTAAAACCTACTACGAAAATGACAAAAAACTTAAAACAACATTTTCACTATGACATCAAATTCTTTACAATTTTCTTTGCAACCTCACTTAGACTCGACCTAAAATTATCTGACTTGCTAACGCATATTTTTGGCCTTGAAATCCTTCTTATAGAGAATTAAGGAGCAAAAAAGCATCGTTCCAGAAATACACATGTCACCGATCATTTGGACCGCACTATGAAATTTCAAAAAATTATTACACAACCGAGTCCTTGGAGAATCTTTCTGTTTATCCCATCTACTTGGAAAATAGTTACTGCATTGGCCAAACCTCAAATACCTACGCCAAAATTTCCATTAAGACATAACCAAAATTTGTTATAACCAAAACCGCTGAGGTGTGAAATGTTAGTAGTAGACTTTGTCCTATTCTTCTTCAGTTAAATATTTGTCTACCCATCTCTAATATTCCTCATCTGTTGGCCAATCAAAATTTACCACTTCATTCACCTTAGCACTGTAAGGTGTGTACTTGATTGCTACCTAATTCACCTCTCTTTCAAAAGACTCCAAAAATGTGCTAGCGTTAATGATTTTATCCATACAACTCGTTAGCATATCATAATCAAAATGTTTTTGTTTCAAATGACTATGAGCAGTAACTTTCACTATTTGAAGATGTTGAAACCTTTTCATAGAGAATTAGAACATTGATTCGACCACTCATCCTACCTTAAAACATTCCCAAAGTCTCCTAGCAATTAGACATAGGAAGATTTAAGATGACTTAAACAATTTTTATTGTAAAAGCATAAAATTATGATGACTTTACTAGGCCTAGTACACACTCCCTCCTCGTTAACCACTTAGATATATGGAAAATTAAATGTAAATTTTCTACTATTTTTAGTCATGTAGGTGTCCAATAAACCACTTGCTGGTGTTTCCCTTATGGTTTATTTACTTGAATGAAGAGAAAAAGTCCTTTGATTACAATTAGAGAATAAATTTGAGACCTTGGTTGTGTAACTTGTGGACCATAGTCACATTTAACACTTGTTACAAAGTTTGGGAGTTAAAATGTTAAGTAGATTTGATTTGTAATAGACACATTTGGACGGTAGTAACAATAAATTGCAATCTATCAAGACTTGATTACCTTATAACCTGTCAAATTCTAGCGATGAAATGATAGATTAATCATAATGTCACCTTGGGATCACATCACCATGAAAGAACTTCATCCAACATCCTTATGAGTGTAGGTACCACCAAATAGGTATTTGTCAGATTTGTCTTCCTCGAGCGAGGGAAATTTAGGAAGAGAAGAGGAAAGCGAGACATGTAGTAGGTCTAAAAGAGGGAGATCAACTAGAGGTCAAAATACTAGAAGAAAATTTTGTAAACGCATGAAATTTTTTCTTGCTGAAGGGGGGTCATGTTCTTATGATGATGAGAGCATAGGCGACATCAAGGTGCCCTTGAGGTACAAACATCTACGGAAACAATGGGTACCCAAGGAACTTCCTCCAATAAACACTAATATTTGTGTCAACGAGAGGATATATCGCATAGCACCATCATCATTACATGGTTTGGGCCTATTTTGCATGGATGACATAAAGGTCTGTTATGAAATTTTTTCTGAGTTGATGGAGTATGTTGGACCCTGTTACAGTTACAAATATTGGATGTAGCTGGTTCGATATACACGAAGTATGCTTAGGTACGCACTATCAAAAATTATATACAACTAAAAGATAAGTATCAAAATAAAGGAGTGGCTAGGTACATTGATGGGAGGCCAAAAGCATCAGGGAATATTGCAGGTTTTATAAATAGTACATGACCTGGGTCAACAAATAAGCAACCCAATCGCATATTCGAGGCGTGAGAGGGAAACCGTGTATTCGTATGTGTGATAAAATCAATAACTATAGGGGAAGAGTTGCTAATCGATTACAAATTGAATCGCTTAGATACAAACACAATTACTATGAGGGTGGTATGTACTATATACCATTTTACCCAACCTCCAATTAATGACTCCAATATACCATTTTATTATTATGTTTTTTTCCATAAGTCTATTTGTTTCATTTCGGTAATATTTTTTATATTTAATTTTTTTCACTGTGGGACATTGATCATATGAGAAAGGCTTGAGCCTAAAGCATAGATCGTGATCCATATTCAGGTGCTTCTACCTGACATGTTTACCTCATTGTAATTGTACAAATTAGATACAAGCAAAATGTTTTATTATTATGTTTTTTTCATGAGTTTACTCGGTTAATTTTGATAATGTTTTTAATATTCTTGTTGCAGTCAACTGGTCGGGGAAAGGCACCAATAGTACAGGAGAGAATCCATATGGAGGTGTAGTCACTATTATGCGATGATGAAACCACATTTTCCACAAACCCTGTGGATATGATGAGGAAGGCCCAAAAAAAATGCAATGAAGAAATCCTTCAATTGGTATTCATAGTGCCTCAAACAAATGAGATAAGAGAAAGGGTTAAAATATTGTCTGAGAGAGCACAAAACTTGCAAGTAAGTTGTCATGAGATCTTTAATTATAACATAAGTTCATTCATGGTTTTATATTTTCTACTCTTTTATGTCATGAACTAAAATATGTGTTGTTTTTATAGGATTATTTGCATCCTCATCATGTTGCTGGCCATGATCAAGGTACTGCAAGTGTTTCCCAAGAATTAGGGGTAAGTACAAGTGTCAATCTTGATCCTCCTGCGCATACAACACATCATCCAATCCCATCATCCGTGCCTATATTGTCGACTAAAATGTCGGCAACACATACCATGCAGGCATTTGGTAGTCCACCCTTTGGTAGCGAACACATGCCACTACATGTGTCAGTACCTGGGGATGCAAATGCCACTAGTACTGGTGATGTTTTAGCAACATTTCTTGGATCTTCCCATATTACTAGTACGGGAACATTTCCGGTCACATTTGTGGTGACCGAGGATTTCGTTCCCATAAAGATAGAGAAGGTCCCATGTACTTTAATTTTTTTTAATGATTATTATATATAATCCAATTGAAATTTACTTATTGATCACTCTTTATAGAATAATGATCCCATGGTCATTTTGTAGGAAATGATGTTTTTTATTAACATCTAAGTGATGTTACATTGGAGTTCTTCAAGCCCACCATACGTACATGGTGGAATGCCCAAAATCAAGATTTAAAAGATGAGCTCATTAACCGTTTAGTTGTGTTGTTCGGTGATAAAACATTGAACCGAATTAAGGTCCTTAAGAAAGCTAGTATCTATCTAAAGTATGTGAGGGACCAATATAGGTCACATTTAGAGAAGAACATAAAGTACAAGTGTCCCCCCATGATTCCAGAGAGGGAGTGGAAGGACTTGGTGTCGGATGGAAAGGAGAAGGTTGTAAGGAAAAAAGGAAAGACACCATCAGGCCAAGTTAGGTATGTGATACTATCAACAATGTAATTATATACTGATTACTCTTTCTTTTTTCATAATCTAACATATTTCAAATTTTTCATAGGCTGCCCGACACATTGAAGGCAACAAAGGAAAGACTAGAAAAACATGGGCAGCACAAACTTGGCTCTGGTGGTTATATGAAAGTAGCCACATGATTTGTAAGTATCAATAAATGAAATATTGCATCCAAATAATAAATTGCAAATAATTTTGGTTTTATCACACCATAGAAGAAAAATTCATGATCTTATGCAAAAATGTAGGGCTTTGATTTCAATAGAGCGCCCACATAAGAGGACCTGAATATTGCCTTTCAGCAAGGCTATGGAGCCCTGGCTGAACAACTAAGAGTCTCGACTGAGCAAACACAATCTTCCACTGCATCCAACATGCAGGTAAATAAACTCAATAAAGTTTATTTAAAATTGAATACTTGTGCAATCTATTCAATATTAATTTCCACCATAATAATGTGCCTATTTATTTTACACAGATAAGCAATGATAATACTACACATGAGATTGGAATGCAACCTGGTGAGGGTGGAGCACAACCTGTAGATGAAGGCCATGGTGTGCATCTTGGTACTAGATGTATTCATGTGCTATACAAAACATAATATGGATTAATACAATTAAACACCTTTAATTGCATTTGGTGTATTAATCAATGCAACCTTTCCTGTTTCAAATTTAGAGCATGTAGAGCGTGATCAACATGTTGAGCATGATCAAGCTAGACAAGATCAGGAACATGATGTGGCTCCATTAGGTAAACAATACCACTCTAATGTTCTTTTAAACATATTTAATTGCAATTGGTGTATTAATTAATGTAATCTTTCGTGTTTCAATTCCAGATCAAGATTTAGAGGGTGTTCAACATGTTGAGCATGAGGCTATAAGGCAATATTAGGAACATGATGTGGCCCAATCAGGCGAAGAGTACCAATCTGATGTTCTTTTAATTAATGAAATACGTGTAACAATAATAATAAAACATATCAATTTAACATTTCTTTGCTATTGCAACTGATCCCCCTTGTAGCAACGTCCACGTTGTGAGTACACAACTAGGCATACATTAAGATCACGAGAAGATCTCAGAACAACTGAAGGGGGGACAAATAATTTTGAAAACGATACTGCACTTAGCTTTTTATAGCTGCAAAAAAGAAACAAAAAATAAGTGATTGTAATCATATTATGACAACCATATTTTTGATTATATGTAAAAACTGAAAAAATGAATGTTATATGTTAATGAATGAATGTGAATAGTTTAGTGAATAAATGCTACATGTTAATGAATGAATATTATATGTTATTAATGGATGAATGAATGAATGTTATATATTATTAATGGATGAATGAATGATTAATGTTATATGATTGGGTATGGGGAATTGAGAGTGATGTGAGGGGGGGGAGGGTCCAAATGAGCTTCCACCTTCATGTGGTTGGCCCTGCTAAGTAGAGAATATTAAAATATTCTCAAAACAAAGAGAAGCTCAAGAAGGTAAGTAATGCATCGTTTGAAGCATCAAAACAATATGCAAAGATGAAAGAAAGTGCTAAATTTTCACTATGAACATTGTGTTGTGTGTGGATTTGGTTTCAAAACTCTGTTTTTTATTTTTATTTTAGTGGTCTCTAAAATCTGACTTTTGTGCATAATAGGTTAGTTGAAAATTTGATAGCTCTGAAGGGTTTAGAGGCTCGATTGAGATAGATACACGGATATTTGGATCTTGTTGTTGATGGGAGGCTTCCACTTAACCATGAAATTTTGTACCATCTGCAGGTACTCTAAAATATCTCTACTTACATTCATTCAACTTACTATAATATAATATCTGACAAAAATTTCCTTTTTATTATACTTAGATGGATTTTCATGCCTTGTTCCAAATCACATGTTTTAAAAAAGGCAAGAAGGATGCTGACAAGGGTTAAGGAATTTGGCTTTACACCTGCCAATTGCATAGTTTACTTCATTCATCCAACATATTGCCAATGCATTTCACAATTGTTGGAATCATATCCTATAATTACAGAACTAGTAAAATTAAAATATGTAAGTTTCAAATATGGCATTACATATCTTTCTATGAATTTTTGAAAGAAAATATCAAAATGGAGAAGTATTAAAAAAGTAATCTGCATAATTTCTAAGAGATCAGGGAATTTTTTTGCAGAGTTATCTTGAATATATTTAAGACAAAAGTAACTTATAGAGATTGAGGTAGAATATCGGTACTCTAAAATCACTAGTCAACACATCTTAGTAGTATCTCAATTCAAGAGAACTAGGTACACTATCCATTAGCCAGTAAAACAAATAAAATCAATTCATAAGATTATTCTATTCTAATAGGGTTGACTGGTTGCTTGTTTCTTTTTGATTGTCAAGAAGTCGTCAATATACACTTGGTTTCCCGCCTTCTCTTGCCCCGTGGCCAAAGAGTTTCTACAAAAGGCATCAAAGTAACCTTCAAGATTGACAATGATAATGAGTACAAGGTTAGTTTAACTTAATGCTAATTGGGTATGATTTTATTTGTTCAAGACCAATTTAGATTCATTTTTTGCTCACACTACTTTTATTTACATTTATGTTTTCCTAATATCCATTTTCCTTTAAATTCATATTCTTCTATACATATTGTGTTTACAATAATGTTTTCCTTAATTTAATCTAGGGGAGAGGACCCAGTACCTGAGCAACTTTCAATATCATGCTATTAGGATTTACTGTGAAGCTAATCCAAAGTTTTTCATTGCTGCTCAAGGCCATATTGCAGTGCTTTCTCTAGGAAGCCCACTTGATCCCCATCAGGTATCTTTTTTTTGTAGTTTCTAAATTTCTTAGAAGAAATCAACAACCAAATTTTCTAAATGTGGCTCCTTGTTTACACATTAATATCTCTTTTGGCAACAATGGATCAAAGTGGATTCATGGGGTCTTAAAGAGAAGGCTCTCAAACATGGAGATCAAGAGTGGGACCAGGTAAAACCATTCATAATCATGCTCATATTGTTTTATTGACTATCTAAGAGCTAAGTATCTAGGATAACATTCTATATTTTAATATTGAATTTCCAGAGTGAGAATAATTTTGGGTTTGCAATCCTATTTTTTAGTACAGTAGCTAAGTATCCAAGACACATTGCAGGTACTTTTTCTCACCAAATTGCTCATTTTCCACAAAATTAGATTCTAGTGTGTAATTTAATATTCACTAGTTTTATTTTTTCTTTTTTAGCAAAAATAGAATCCAGTTCGTAGGTTGTGCTTGCTGTCCATGACAGTCCCCTTGATCTCATGACTCATCATAGGTTTTATATTTTTCTCCAATTGTTGATCAACATCAAATGTGGCCATCATAATATCATCCATAGCCTCCATATTCTATAATTATTCATTGCTCATTTCTCATACATAGTAACCAAATAATGTAGGCCTAGAGCTTGGACTGCAGATGTATGCAAAAAATGATAAATCCTTGCCTCTGTAAGCCTAATTAAATACAAAAACTGACATGTTGTTTGATATTTTAAACAGTCATATGAATGTCCTTTTTCTACCTTGTAAACACTTACTCAATGCATACAATAATTTATTGAAATGCAAAGTTGAATGGCCTCTTAACTCTTGACACTAATGTCATTACATTAGTCAAAACAAGGTTAATATATTATGATCTAAATTTTCATAATGAAGTCTTCCAATATGTCCTTTATATCTGAGCATTGATGACAATCCATCTTGTATTTTACTACCCCTATCAAATGCTCATGGTCTTGGCACATAAAATTTCTCTCTTTGATTGACCTATCCTTATGTGTTGTCATTATCCCTATGGATGCACTTTGGAGCCTCCTACTACTTTTAAATATCACCTAGAGTCACCCCGATAAGTATTTCAATCCATTTGTATCTTCATCGACCAAAGATCATGTATCAATAGGATATTTTGCAGTTTCCGTGATGTGGTGAGTCTCCCCGATGATTATTCTTTTCATCTCAACTATGTCGCCAAGATTCCTGCCGATGTAATCTTATTAGCATCAGATAGCGGGTCAGGTAGACATTCAAAACTTACTCCGATGGTATTTGTCTTGCCGATATGCTTCCCTTGTGCTTCATCGATGAGACAAGATGAGTATCTCACCGATGAAAATTCATCGCTGAGACCACAGGCCAGTCCTCCCGATATATCTTCTTAGGCAATTCTGATCGTTGTAACAGTCTTGATCTTTCATCGATATGCCTACATTTGAATGAATTAGTTATTTTAAAAAAAATTGCATTGTTCTGTCGAATTTTTGACAGACCTCCAAAAGCATCTGACGAATTTATAATATATCCAATGAACTTTCGTCATAATGACTTGCCTATTTTGTCACGAATTCGATGAAATTTTGCCATTATTTTGATCTAAATTATGTCACCAAGACTCCTGCCGATGTAATCTTATCAGAATCACATAGTGGTTTGGGTAGACATTCAAAACTTACTCTGATGCTATATGTCTTGCCGATATGCTTCCCTTGTGCTTCGTCGATGAGACAAGATGTGTATCTCGCCAATGAAACTTCATTGCTGAGACCACATGCCATTCCTCTTGATATATCTTCTCAAGCAATTTTGATCGCTATAAAAATATTGATCTTTTACCGATATGCCTACATTTGAACGAATAATTTTTTTTTTATAAATTGCATTGTTTTGTTGAATTTGCTACGAACCTCCAAAAGTGTATGATGAATTTGTAATGTATCTGAAAAACTTTCATCATAATGACTTGCCTATTTCATCGCGAGTTCGACTAAATTTTGTTGCTATTTCAATCTGAAGTATGTCGCCAAGACTCCTGCCGATGTATTCTTATCGGTATCACATAGTGGCTTGGGTAGACATTAAGAACTTACTTTGATGGTATATTCCTTGCCGATATGCTTCCCTCATGCTTCATTGATGAGACAAGATGTGTATCTCACCAATGAAAATTCATCGCTGAGACCACATGCCAGTCCTCCCAATATATCTTCTCAAGCAATTTTGATCATTGTAACAGTCTTGATCTCTCACTGATATGCCTACATTTGAACGAATAGATTTTTTTTTTTAAATTGTATTTTTCCATCAAATTTGCGATGAACCTCCAAAAGCGTCCGACAAATTGGTAATGTATCTGACAAAATTTCATTGTAATGACTTTCCTATTTTGTCACGAGTTCGAAAAAAATCTGTCGCTATTTCAATCTAAAGTATGTCGCCAAGACTCCTATGGATGTATTCTTATCAACATCACATAGTGGGTCGGGTAGACATTCATAACTTACTTCAATGGTATATGTATTGCCGATATGGTTCCCTCGTGCTTCGTCGATGAGACAAGATGTGTATCTCGCCAATGAAACTTCATCGCTGAGACCACAAGGCAACCCTCCCGATATATCTTCTCAGGCAATTTTCATCATTGTAATAGTCTTGATCTCTCACCGATATTTGCAATGCATCAAAACTTTTATTGTAATGGTGACAAAATTCTGTTGTTAATCCGATGATTTGGCAAAGGTATGCTGCTTCTGTTCTGGCAATTGTTCGTTGCTAGGTCAACGAAATGGTCGTCCGCGGTTCCGATGATCTGATGTTGTTGCTCTGACACTTTGGCAAAGGCATTTTGCCTATGCTTTGGATACTGTTCGTCGCTCGATCGACGAAGTTGACGTCGCGGTTCTGACGAACTTGTGTCGTGCGTTTGACATTTTAAATTTCGTTGGAATATAGATGAAAAGTTAGCAACGACATTGATTTTTGTGATTCGTTAGCTTGCCGATAATAGATCGTCGAAAGTCTGACGAATGGTTGTCAAAAATTAGAGTTAAATTCAGTAGTGAGGCCCTTTAAATATTTGTACTCCCAAGCAAAAAATTCACTGAATTCTTGACATAACAAAATGAAATCTTGATGTTCCTCTTTATTACATACCTTTCCCAACTTGAGAAGCTTACCCTTGAATATTTCGATGGTTTCGTAGTGTTCTTGCTTGACAGTCATGCTGCATTTGTCTTTCCTTTCTTGGTCATCAGAATTGAAGATAGATTCTAATGTGACAAACCCCTTTAGCAACTTGTTTTTCTTTAATTGCACAATCTGGTTGTCGTATTGTTGCTGCCACTTTTGCTGATTTCCATCAGTGAACTCAACTTCAACAATTAAGAAGCTCACGATCTGCTTATTGCTGTCAAAAACCTACCAACTCACATTATTTTTAGGTACAAAAGGTTTGACTATAATTTTCACATACTATCGTGCCTCTACCTCGTGAATCTCATTCAGGATGTCAAATTGGGCTCCTATGGAAGCGAGCCTATCTACATGTTTATTTTCATTTCTAGGAACTAAAAGGATATTAAAAGCATCAAAATTTTCTATCAAATCCCATACTTGATGCTTATACTTTTTAAGTGAATCATTCTTTGCAGCATTCAGATTTCTAACATGATTCACTATTAATTTTGAATCACCATAAAATCGTAAACATTTAATACCTCTCTTTCACACCCATTCTAGGCAATGCACCAATGCTTCCAAAGTAAAGCTTCCAAATCTTATCGTCCTTCTCTACAAGCTGCTCTTCCTCTTTAATTAGATTAGGGATAACAACATCAGGTTCATGAATCATCTAAACCCCTAATCCTATCTCATCTGTGTGCTGGAAAGGATCAAGCTCGTGATCTTTGACTGCCCATTCATCTAGATTCACATTTTCTATAGGGGTACTATCGTCAAAGGTCATGGTTTGTTCCTCCAGTACATGGGTGACATAGAGGTTAGCATTTATAGGGATCAAAACATGTGGCTCAATATGGTGTTTCGCTAGAGGCTCAGACTTTATGGTTACTTTCATACTATATCTTATTCTAAAGAATAGATGAGACCAATCAGAAGACAACAAACCACCCAGTTTGGTTGTAAAATCTCTTGAGAGACAAATGGAAAAATGGGTTGGTAGGTCAATAACATGTATATCCTGATGGATTGAAAAATTTGGAGATTCATGCAAAGTAAGGGCTAGATTCTTAGTTATGCCAATATTTTTAACAACAGATCCATCCAACTGAACTTCACCTTTCTAAGAGTTAGGCTCATAAACAAAACCTAGTTTATCGGCTAAGATCTTAGGCATAACTGAGCTACTCCAACCAGAATCAACCATACAGTTATGCTCTATTTATCACCAATAATCAAACTCAAATAAAATGGAGTAGGCTTTACCTCTTTAGTTTTCTACTCATTCTTAACCCCCAAGTTATTCATAAGCACAACTTTAGCATTCCCTTGATCAACATCGTTAGAAACAGAAAGCTGAGCCAAAGCATCTTGCAGTAAGCTCTTTTGACCTAGAATATGAAATGCATCTAAAACTGACATGTTGACAATGGATTTCTTTAGATTCTCAATCACATTAAAAGAAATAGGGCTTACCTTTTGCTATCCCCTAGAAATAGCAACGTCATCTCCTTTCTGTAAAGGCTACAATTGCATCTTAAACTGCTCCCTCCCAGGTACTTCTTGGCCTCTTTATAGGATCTACACTTTAGGTTGTGTTGCAAGAGTAATGTGGGATGAAGAAACATGCAACTTGTCTTTAGTAGGCTATTGTTGTATGTTTCCAGCTTGCTGCCCCAAATCCATAGCCCTCTTTTTTGATCTGGTATTGGCTAAAATAAGGGAATTTTTCTGATCCTGACCGTTCATGCCACAAAATTTAGAATTTTTCCAATTTGGCAAAGCAACTTCAAAGCTCTCTTACTATTCCTAATTTTGACTTGGAACACTTTCTGAACTAGCATAGCTATTCTGGACCATTAAGGCCTGATTTCTCTTGTCGTTGGCACATGCTGACTAGTTATGGGGCTGATTGCATGGATAACACCAATCACAATCTTGGGAAATGCTATTTTGTGGTACAAGCTCCTTTGATGAACTAGCAATATTCAGATTATAGGACTGGAAAGGTCTAGGATTAAAGTTCTTTATTTGGCCTTGATATTCAGTCTGAATAGGCGTCCTATTAGGCTGATTCTATTGATACGGGGCTTGATAGGGCTTATGTTCTTGGCCAAATTTCTTTTTAATGCTCACTAGATGATTTACAAAAGTCTTTAATATAATTTTGATCTCTTGAAATTCTTGGGATTGGGCTGGGACAACAATTTCTTGAGCTGTAGTCTGATAACCTATTATTGGAACAAGGGGAACAACAACTAGGGGTGGTAAAGATGTGGGTGTAGGCAATTGGATTCCAGTAAATAAAGGCATAGGAGGCCTAGGGATAATTTACCTAGCTTGAATAAGACAATTTTATGCTCTAATGGTGATTTTGAAATCATTAGGGAGTGTGTGACTATCCATAGAGTTGGTGATAACCAAAATATTGCTATACAAGGCTTTTAAGAAAAATAGAAAAGCATGATCTGGTAAAGGTTTTACCATTAAAGGATTTATGTCCCAGGTCCTTTGGAATTGGTAGTTGAAATCGGCCAAGTGTTTATGCGATGCTCTCTTGATTGTGCTCAACTACTCTAATAAGGACAAATGATCTAACTTGTCAACAAAATGCTAGTACAAGCCATCACCTAATGCATCCCATGTTGTGATTGAGTTCGTTGCAAGACCTCTGAACCATTGCAATGATTTTACCTTAAGTGACACAACCAAGAGCCTCAACGCCATTTTCTCTTGAGTGATGTTGTGAATTGAGCTAAAGTGGCCACATCTTGAATGTGTTCGACGTAAGTAGTTTGGTCTTCTTTGGTAAAGGATGGCAAAATCCTGAAAGATGTTGCTGGAATGCCATCATAATGTGTAATATTTAATGGGCTGCCCCTGTTAAAAGGTGAAAAAGCATGTTGTCTTGCCATTGGTGGTGCTTGTGCTATAGGAATAGGAATTCCTTGCACCAAAACTATAGGATTGAAAACTGGAGGCATGAATCTTGGCCTCCAGACTGTATCAAATAATCTCTTAGCTACTCTACCTCTCCTTTGTGGTGGGGACAATTGTAGATACTCGGATGAGGCTGAACTTGACTTGTCTGTACTTTTCTCATGTGTAGGCTGCACTAAGTCTGCATGCAAAAATTAGAAAATGGAGTCACCAGGTATATTGAAAAAGGCCTCAAAAATCTTGAATAAGACTACTACATACACCAAACAACAATTTAAAAGATTTAAAACTTCTCTGAAATTAAATTTTAGTGTTCGACTGGGCGTGCCAAAAACTGTTATCAATTAGATATGCACCCTATGCTAAGCTTGCAGAAAAACTTAACTATTTGTTGACACATGAGAACCTTCTTCAAATGTGGCTCATCTGATCGAAGAAGGAATCTCTAGAGTGAGATGGTTCTCTGAATGATAATTCCTATTCTATATGATTTTTGAGGTAAAGAGTTAGAAGGATAGACTGGAATTAAAAATCATGACTAAAATTCTATCACCTAAAATTATTAACCAACATTAAGGAGATTATGATAATAACTCACTCTCACCACCTCTTTAAAACTCGATTCTCACAATATCACAATGCATATAATCCAAAAGTGATTTGTGCAAAGGTTTAAAATAAAGACAAGACACAACTTGAATTAGCATGCAACTCCTATAAATCACTTTACAACAGTAAGACAAGACAAGGATTCAACATATTTGAATCACAAGACACATCAAATTACTAGTGTAAAGCATAAAACAAGAAGTGAGAAAGGAACTCTGTTGTTTTATTGAATGAAGGAGTTAAACTCTCAAAATCTGAGTGCAAAAATTCTTAAAAAAATCTATGCATGAACAAGAGAGGAAGAAACAATGATCTGAACTAAGAAAAACCCTAAGTTTTTCTCCTAAATAAAACTCTCTAAAACCCTAATTCAAGCTCAAGAACAAAGCCCAGAAAAAGCCTCCAGAACTGCTCCACAATGTGTAATAAAAGTGGCAAACTCACACTTTTTGCATGTCCATCCCAAAAGGCTTCTGAAAATAGGTTCATTCTACTTTAAAAGAAAAAAAAACACCTTATCTCCACCCCATGCATCTCAAATCCACCCAAGGAAAAGTCAACCACCTCTGCTTTTATTAAACTATTAAAAATATAAAAAGAATAAAACAATTTATTAAATATTGTTTTAATCTTTGCTTTACAGTATGCTTGTAGTTTTATTCTTCTCAACTTGATCTATTTTTTGCAATCAAGATTATAAAAAAATCTTTGCAAAATAATACAACTCTTATATCTCTTTACCATTGGATTTTTCTCTAAAAAATCATAAAAATATAAGCATAGATGTCTATTATTAACCTCTAATTTATTTCTATAAAATCAATCAAAATAAAGCCTAAGGCATGAATTTTTTTCCTAAGGCATAAGCATTGACATTAACATAAAATACCTAAGGTATTTTTAGACACCTAAGGTATTTTAGACTGAAATATTTTATCAAAACCTAGCCTAAAGACTTAGGCAAATGATTCCTAGTCAAATGGTCGATCTAAGACATGCATGTATTATCAAATGATAAAAATGTTGAAGGCATTTAACATTTAACTTAAAGTGATAAGCCCAAATTTGAATTAGGGCTAAGGGTAAACCTAATAAAAAAATAGCCAAACCTAAGTTTTGAGCCATCATTTGACTTTTCATGTTTTGAGAGAAAGCTCTGCTGGGAAAATGTGCCACCACCATGGAGTTAGGGTTTGCAGCTTGAAGCCCACCATTTGAACTCTTTGTGGGTCGATTCTTCATGAGAAAGAAAGGTAAGTTGGTTTCAAAAAAAATCATGGATTTTCCCATTCATTTTGAAAGCAGAACCTGGCCTCAAGGCCACAACCATGGCATGCATTTTTTCTAATTTATTTCTCTCTATGCTTTGTCATTTTATTGCTCTACATATTGCTGCCATTGGAGGTCGATTTGAAGCTTTCTTGCAGCAAAGTGGTGAGTGAAACCCGTGGTGATAACTTTTTAATTTTCATTGTACTTTCTATGTTTCATTTGGAAGCTCAAATTTGAGCATTTTTTATGAATGGAACTCAAAAATTTGACAAGATAATGAAGATTACACTCTAATGAAAAATCACTTGAATTTTTTTGTACATCCTCCTATTGTAGGCCACGGATTTTACATGCTTTACTGATGAATTTCCATAAGAAAACTTGCATCCTATATATTGTTTTCTTTGATTTTGAGATTTTGATGGCAAAATCAAATGGATTTTTTGGCCCTGGTGAATATTTATGAGTGAAAAGCCTCCTCTAGGCCGCGTCCATCCTTCTTATGTTCTGGGTATTTAAAAAACCACTGTATTTTTCATTCCTTAGTATGGAGTCAAAAATAAATACTCTGTTTCTTATTAAGAATACTCTTGCTACATTTTCTTGCAATTCTTTTGCATTTCCAGCTGACACCCCTATGTGGGTATTTGTAAAATAGAAGAAGAAACTTCTCCAACTTCTGGGATCGAACCATGATATAAAATAACACTCATTTTCTTCATAGATAAGAACACTTTGATTCAGGAATGAATTTGTAGAACTTCATGGCTGCAACCAATACTTACTGTATCCACCATTTTGAAGACCTTAAAAGCTCAAAATTATGCATCTTGATTGTATTCTGTATTTTGAGTTAAAACCCCAAAATGCGTATGTCTGACCACCTTAACCTGGTCAAAACTTAATGGAATTCATTTTTTTTTTAATCCTATAGTATGCGAAGCAAAAAATGTGACACATGTTTTGGATTCAAAAAATTTGGTACCGTTTGAAAGCTATAGATGTTTTTCTATCAGACTATCAATCAGGAGTTTAGTCATAATTCTAATAATAAATAAATAATAATTATTGATTAGATTCTAAGTAAAATATAATTTATATTGGTAGAAAGCTGAGAAGCTCCTTTACAAACCCTTTTTGTTTCATCAATTTTAGGTAAAATAAAAGTTGTCAGCTACATGGGCGAAGTTTGGAAAAACAAGGTAAGTTGTTAAACATGTTTTACGTGTTGACTTTTAGGATTAGTAGGTCTGAACCAAATCCTGAGCCTAATACCAAGGCATTAAATTTTGTGTCAGAATATCGGATATCAGATTCAAATCGGATATCCGATTGAAATCCGATATCGGATTTGAATTCGATATATGATATCTTTTAGATCAATTTTAAAACAATTTATACAATCTTTAATATATTATTTAAAAATGCAATTAAGTTTA
>CM021109.1:74338017-74378923 GCA_007115665.2 Sequoiadendron giganteum
CCCCTCTCCTCACTCCCTCTCCTTCTATCTCTCCCTCTCTCTCTCTCCCTCTCCCTCTGCCTCTCTCCCTCAACTCTAAACCTCTAAGCCCTCTCTCCCTCTCCCACTCTCCCTCTCCCTCTCCCCTCTGCTCTCTCTCTCTCTCTATCCCACTCTCCCTCTCCCTCTCCCTTTCTCCTCTCCTTTCTCCTCCCTCTCCTCTCCTCTCCCAGTCCCCTATCCTATCCTATCTCCCTCCTCTCCTCTCTCCTCTCCCTCTCTCCCTCCCTCCCTCTCCCTCTCCCTCTCCCTCTCTCTCTCTCCCTCTCCCACTCCCCCTCTCCCTTTGGTCTATGTGTGCACAAATTGGATATCCGATTTGTGAAACTTCATTGTGCAGAGGTGAAATCTTACCATTGCAGAACATGTTTTACAAATCGGATATCCGATTTATGGGCCATAGAAAAACCCCATGTGGGCCATTTTTGTGCATTCCAACGGACCCTGCATTCTATTTGCAGCACTTTGCAGGTGACAAATGCCTTCCTGGTTTCAGACAAGAAGAGACAAAGATAAACTTTCTGGAGATTCTTGTACTCAAATTTGTCATACATAATGATTTTTTAGCATATTTTATTTGGTATAATGGGGAGCAACAGTCGTCAGAAGCATAAACGTAAGAGAAAGCTGACAAAAGAACAAATTGAAGGATATAGGCAAAGGGATAAAGAAGGTCATAGGAAGAAAAGACAAGGTATGTTAAACATTGGTGAATCTGAGCCCTATGGTCTTTCAAGTGAAGAGGAAATTGAATATGTTCAAGGTGAAAATGTAGAACATGATATTGAAATTGGGAATGAAAATGTTCAAATTGATATTGGAAATTTTCAAGGTGAAAATGTTGGAATTGAAGATGTTGAACATGATATTGAAATTGTGAATGAAAATTTTAAAATTGATAATGAAAATGTTGGAATTGAAGATGTTGAACATGATATTGAAATTGGGAATGAAAATATTGAAATTGATAATGAAAATTTTGGAATTGAAGATGTTGAACATGATATTGAAATTGGGAATGAAATTGTTCAAATTGATATTGAAAATGTTCAAGGTGAAAATATTGGAAATGAAAATGTTGAACATAATATTGAAGCAAGTGTAAATTATGTTTCACCAAATTACACAAGAAATGAAGAACCTTGTGTGGAAGAAAGAGGTATTCCAAATTCAAGACCTTCAAGAACCCCTAAATGGTTAGTTGAAATTGATGATAACATTATAAACAATTTTGTAGGCAAGACATCAACAACAAACTATTCGGTTGTGGGATAGAATAATTTTCAACCAATATTTTAGTGATAAGACATTGACCGAGCAATGCCAACTTTTTGTACAATTGCTAAAGATGCAAAAGATGAGACCTTTGCTAGCCAAATTGAAGATTCGTCTTAACAAGAGGACCGAAAAAAATTCTATTATTGTCAAAAATCTCTTTAATGCTCTCAATTCTATTGGAAAAAATAACAAGGAAAAAGATAAGAGAGCTGCTTGAAGAGTCATTACCACCACCCTAGTAAGCCATCAATTGAAAAAGGCTCACTTTATGAGACAAAATTTTATTGATTTTTACTTAAATCGTAAAAAATTGGATAGAGCACTTGCAAGAAGAGAAAGAATAGATGATCCTCTTCAAAATGAAACATGGGATTTTTCCGGAAGGCTTACACGTGTTGATAAGAAGCTAACCAATAATGTAAAGTAGACAATTCAACAATTTTGGCATGATAACTCTAGAGTATCACCCAATGCAAAGGATGTTTTAAAGTTAAGAATTGGCAGTCGAGACCGTACACCACATCCTAAACATTTCTTGGAATCAAGCCAAACAATGTTGTTCAAAAAATTTAATCAAACACATCCAAATATGGAAATCTCGCAAAGAACTTTTGAAGGTTTGAAGCCATTTTATTGTGTGCCTCTTAAGATTCGTAATACTTGTTGTTGCAAATACCATGTGGAGTTTTCAATGTACCATGAACTATTATGCTATATCCGTTCTACTTTGCATACTAATGAAATGTTGTAGGAGTGTGGTGCAATGTATCTTCCAAAATCATCAAGGGACTTGCTATATCTATTTTTATGTTCTAGGGATGATGGTTCCTTTTCTATAGAAATGATTGTTTAAATGCGAAGTGCTCACAATGTGGTGGCTTGTCAAAGTTTGTTCAATGTTTTCATGAGGGTTTTGAACATGAATTTGGAAAGAATCTTGTTGAGAAAAAGAGATATGAGATAGTCAAATATACTTTGCAGAGTGGAGGTGAAGGTTCTAGATGCAAGTTGGTTACAAAATAATGCAGTGTTGCTGATTTTATTTCAGATTTAAGGAGAATATTTTCTACAAATATGCAAGGCATAGTCATAGGTTTCAGTGGTTGTATCAACAATTCAGGATATGTAAGGACTCTTTTCCGATTGGCACTATTATATCAGTGGTTGATTTTGCTGAAAACTACACATTGCAACCACAAAACGAGGTACAATCTCAGTATTACAATTCCATTCAGATTGCTATTTTTCTCCACATAACGTTTAGAAATGCACCTGATAGTACAAAGGAGGATTGAAAGATAATCAGAGAGTATCATTTTTATATGAGTGATGATAGATCTCACTCATCTGAGTATGTCCAACATTGTTTTGAGAATTTTTTTGAGTTCTTGCAAGAGCATGATATAGCACTGGGTCGACATCTCATTTGGTCAGATAACTGTATAGGTCAATTCAAGAATTATCGTATGTTTTATTGGTTGAGTAGAATGCATGTAGAGAGGGGTGTACCTAATATTTAGAGTTTTTTTGAAGCTGGGCATGGGAAAGGGGAGCATGATGGAGCAAGTTCATGTGTAAAAAGAGCTCTACTTAAGGAGAAAGTGAAGATTTCAAGAGAAAAATTCAGTGATGCATGTTCTATTGTTGATTGGTGTAGTTCAACATTGTCATAGGGAGGGACACTTGATTCAACAGTGCACATATTCTTTTGGTTGGTTAAGGAGGGTACAATGGGAGGCAAATTAAATTGTCATACAATCAAAGATTCTTCAAAGATGCATTTGTTTCGAAGCTCAGATGCAAGCACATGGACCATTTGGACACGACAGTTTGCTTGTTTTTGTCAGAGTTGTATTCAGTGCGAGTGGGATCAATGCAAGTCAAGTGAGTGGGTGGATACATGGGTTCCATAGTATCTAACTCCTTTATCTCAAAGTATATCCATGAAAAATTACACAATGGAAAGTTCACTTGATTACGATCAACTTTTAGATCTACTACATCCAGGACATGTTTTTGTAGTTGTTGCACCGCAGGGGAATGAAGAGAGATCAGAATATTGGTTGGCTTGATGTGTGTGGGTAAAGCACAAGCTAACACAATCGATGGAAGATGATGATGGGTTTGTGTATCCTATAGGTTCAGTTGTGGTTGCAGGAACTTGGTTACGAACATACATGATTAGAAAGAATGGCATAACTGCATTTGAAGACTACGAGAAACACAAAACCATTCTCATGTATTCACACCTTGTTATAGCAACAAATTTTAAGTTGTTGAAGAATCATGCCAAACCAAAGATAAAACAACTATGGACACTTAGTAATGTTGATCATGAAGCAATATTGGATACTCTTAAGCAAAGAGATGACCCTTCAGGCACACTTGAATAGCATATTCAAGAATGGAAAGTACAATGCTTAAGCCTCTTTTTTGCTGTGACAATATAGATATATCATTTGAAAAAAATTTCAATATTCTTGGCACGATTGATCATGGACCTACTACAACAATATCCAACTTTGATCCTTTCAAAGAGGTATGCGACATATTACTTTAATATAGATTGGTTATTCAAAGCATCTTTTATAGTTTGCATTACCAATTCATCATCATTCAGGATGTTTAGATTAATATAGATTTGTTAGTCTAAGCATATTTTTTGTTGTTACAATATAGATTTATCATTTGACAAATTTTGCGATATTCCTGGCATGATTACTCATGGACCTGCTACAACAATAGGCAAATCTGATCCTTTTAGAGAGGTATGTGATAAATTACAATAATATCGATTGGTTATTCTAATCATATTTTCTATTGTATGTAGTTTAACTGCTACCTTGATGGTTTGTATAGGTGCTTGTCACTCGAAAACGGCAACATACTACTCTTGTGGAAGACTATGCCTTGATTGCCTCAAATAGGCAAATTTTGTAAAAATTGAATTTTGAAATGTGAAACAATGTAAAAAGGTCATAACTGTGTATAGGCATAATCTATATCCAGTGATGTTTTTTGAAATATGGTTCAAATGTTTGCCATTGTATAAAGGGTATGTTTAAAATGTAAAAATTTTTTTTTACTTAATCGAGCTACAACCGGAGGTTTTCTTCCTAGTTCTTTCCTATTGGTATGCTCGTTTGAACCAGGTTTTGTAATATCTCGTATTTATATATAGCAAATTATAGTGGCTTGCCACTTTTTTGAAAAACAAAAAAGTAAAAAGTTCATTGTGAATTTCATTTTCCATGTAATTGATTCAAGCTGATTGGGTAAGAATTTTATGATGCAAGAGCTAGGACTTGCAGAATCTTGATCCAACCTTAAATATTTTTGCCCCAACATTTCATTGACATTAGCACTTTGGACTCTTAAGGGAAAATGCCGCTCCAATGTAGCTCAGAGCGATTCAGCATATTTGGGTGCAAGAGAGAACCATACCTAGCGTAAACGTACCCATCCAGACATGTTGGAACAATCCGTTGGGTCGTACGAGTTCGAGAATGAAAGTTGCACCACTTTACACTGCTTGCATCTGACAACTTTTCCCTCAACTGAAAACTCATCACCATAGGAAAACGTCTTCGAGATAGAAAAAACCCAGAGAGGTTATTGTAGATGGTCTCAATAGGATCCCATATCCTCAGACGAAGAGTTTGTAAGCATCACGGTTTTTGAGAAATAGTCCGTCAAAGTTTTCTGCCTTTTAGCACTTTGGACTCTTAAGGGAAAACGCCGCTCCGATGCAGATCAGAGCGATTTGGTGTATTTGGGTGCAAGAGAGAACCATACCTAGCGTAAATGTACCCATCCGGACATGTTGGAACAGTTCGTTGGGTCGTACGAGTTCAAGAATGAAAGTTGCACCACTTTGCAACTTTACACTGCTTGCATTTGGCAACTTTTCCCTCAAATGAAAACTCATCACCACAGGAAAATGCCTTCGAGATAGAAAAAACCGAGAAAGGTTACTGTAGATGGTCTCAACATGATCCCATATCCTCAGACGAAGAGTCTCTAAGCATCACGGTTTTTGAGAAATAGTCTGTCAAAGTTTCCTACCTTTTAGCACTTTGGACTCTTAAGGTAAAACGTCGCTCCAATGCATCTTAGAGCGATTTGGCATATTTGGGTGTAAGAGAGAACCATACCTAACGTAAATGTACCCATCCAGATTTGTTGGAACAGTCTGTTTGATCGTACCAGTTTGAGAATGAAAGTTGCACCACTTTGCAACTTTACACTCCATGCATTTGGCAACTTTTCCCTCAACTGAAAACTCATCACCATGGGAAAATGCCTTCGAGATAGCAAAAAAAGAGAGAGGTTTTTGTAGATGGTCTCAACATGATCCCATATCCTCATATGAAGAGTTTGTAAGCATCACAGTTTTTGAGAAATAGTCTATCAAAGATTTCTGCCTTTTAGCACTTTGAACTCTTAAGGGAAAACGCTGCTCCGATGCAGCTCAGAGCGATTCGGCATATTTGGGTGCAAGAGAGAACCATACCTCACATAAACGTACCCATCCAAATGTGTTGGAATAGTCTATTGGGTTGTATGAGTTTGAGAATGAAAGTTGCACCACTTTGCAACTTTACACTGCTTGTATTTGGCAACTTTTCCCTCAACTAAAAACTCATCACCACAGGAAAACACCTTTGAGATAGCAAAAATTGAGAGAGGTTATTGTAGATGGTCTCAACACAATCCCATATGCTCAGACAAAGAGTATGTAAGAATCATGGTTTTTGAGAAATAGTCCATCAAAGTTTGTTGCCTTTTAGCACTTTGGACTCTTAAGGGAAAATGCCGCTCCGATGCAGCTCAGAGCAATTCAACGTATTTGGGTGCAATAGAGAACCATACCTAGCGTAAATGTACCTATACGGATGTGTTGGAACATTCCATTGGGTCGTATGAGTTCGAGAATAAAAAATTGCACCACTTTGCAACTTTACACTACTTGCATCTGGCAACTTTTCCCTCAACTGAAAATTCATCACCATGGGAAAACGCCTTCGAGATAGAAAAAACTGAGAAATGTTATTGTAGATGGTCTCAACATGATCCCATATCCTTAGATGAAGAGTCTATAAGCATAACGGTTTCCAAGAAATAGTTCGTCAAAGTTTGCTGCCTTTTAGCACTTTGGACTCTTAAGGGAAAACGCCGCTCCAATGCAGCTCAAAGCGATTCGACGTATTTGGGTGCAAGAGAGAACCATACCTAGCATAAACATACACATATAGATGTGTTGGAATAGTCCATTGGGTCATACGAGTTCAAGAATGAAATTTGCACCACTTTGCAACTTTACACCTCTGTAGAGATTTAGGGATGTCCTCTTCAGATCACTCTATTCTAAATAGGTTTGCGGAGCTACCAATGTTAAATCCAAGTTGACTGACTTTGAGAAAATCATATCCTTGTAAGCACGATAGAGGTCCCACTACTTCTTGAATGTAGGAGCAACAATCGACCCTTTATCTCCATTCCTCTTGAAGCATTGTTTCTTTACTCCTTTTCCTTCCTTCTTTGGGGATTGAGCATAAAGAACATGAATGTCTTCATTTGTGGGGCTTCATCCAATACCTCTCACAACCAACCTTGACTCCTCTTGAATACAGTTAGCTCTCAACTGATCAAACTTGGGAAGTTTTGATCTCAAGCCAATTCCTTGAATGTAAGACTCCCAAGATGAAGGAAGACCATTAAGAGCCAACATGGTCAAATCTTTGACATCAACAATATGACCATTTCTCTCACTGTCTTTAACTTAGAGATCAGATAATACAACTGAAAGCACTCAAAAAATGAAACACATAAGACAATAAACACAACAAGAAATTTGCTTACAACTCAAGCCCAACTCATGGCTAAATTTGATACAATGAATAATAACACCTCTCGTAGATGCAAAGATACAATCGAATATGATTCTCCTTGAAATCGGCCTGTTGTTGCAAGATGAAGCGCTGCTGCTCATGTGCAAACTTTTGCTTGGATTGAAAATTATGCTGAATGAACTTGATTGAGGAAATGAACAAACATCACCTTGTATTTATAAAAAATAAGGCAACTCTTCAAGGAGGTCGGCCTCTCTTGAAAATAATAAATTACAAACTAATATCAAGGAAGGTCGGCCTCATCCATTTAAATAAAATGAGTATAAATTAAATAGCCATAAGCTATCATTTAATTTATTTCAACTTAATGTGTTTGCTATCACGTATGAAAAATGTGGTAGCGTAGACAAGGCAGTGAACTATTTGAAAAAAAGCTTCAAAGAAATGTGGTCTCATAGAATTCAGTGACAAACAAATGCAATTGACAACTGCTCATAGTTTTAGTTATGAAATGTGAAGTAATTGTATAACTGCTTAGGTTGACTTTGTTAGAACAATCTAGTTGTTAGTTATGCAACGTGAATTAATGATTTGAGTTTGAAAGATGTGTAATGCAATGTAATCAGTGATATAAATATAAACTACATAATATAACCATTCAGTTTTAAGCTATTGTACATTGATATTTAACCATTGCTCAAGATAAAATTTTCAAAGAGTTTAATTATGTACATAAGGAACAAATTAAATGTTGATTGTCAAATTCTATATATCAAATAATCCAATAATCAAGTGTATGTCCATATACAAAAATGGCATCGACGCCAACTCAAACAAAGTTTTACATAATGTAGCATATGCCATCTCAATATGTATTCAAAATTTACATGCCAAAATGTCTATCTCATCCTAAACTATTAGTGGATCATCAAAATGGAGCCTCTTTGAAGCACTCGTTGGCTATGAAGGTAGCTGCACAAGAAAAATTCAAACCGCAATTGAGATTAGTTATAATATATAATTTAAAATTGAATAATTAACATCAAAATCAATATACATTGAATTTTAATTGAACTCTAAAATTGAAATCTTGATTACTTGAAATATATGTCTCTTCAAACGGTCAAGATTCATAGAATATACCAAATCAACTTTTGAAATGGAAATCTATATATGTGAACAAAAACATAAAATTGATCCAAGTTAGCATACAATTATTGGTAATAGGAACTTATTTACCAAACACAAAATAAAATAAGCACATACCTCTTTAGGTTGATCTTTTCTTTATCTCCTTCGAGTGTTTTGACACCTCCTCCTTGAGGTGTTTCAACACCTACTCTTTGAGGTGTTCCAATAACTACTCCTTTAGGCGATGTGTCCCTTGTCATCATATCTGTAAAGCTCATAATTGCCTATACATATTGACAAGTACATATGAAACTACCAATCTATGTCGACGTATGTATAATCAATATAAGATCTTAAAAATATTAATTCAATCCAATTTGAGTTCAATTACCTTCCCCTTATCTAGATTTGTGCCTCCATAGTCTGGACGATGCTGGACCTCACTTGCACTAGGTATTTCCTATAGGAGGAAAACAAGATAAACATATAAGTTATTATATAATTTCATTAATAACAATTCAAATGACAAGCAAGTTTATAATATAAAATGTAAACGAGTGAGTGCGAAAATATATACTGCGTGTGTGTCCAAACCAAATGAAATGGCCCTAAGGGTGCTATTAGTCATTTGTGTGAGATCCTCCTCAAACATCAACTGTTAAATAGACCATGTAAATAAATATTAGTACTTGATACTATCTCTTATTAATATTCATTTAAAAACAAATGCAAGTTATGAAATTACAACTTAAATCTTACCTGTGTCACTATTCAGCATCTCCCTCTCTAGTAGGAGAGGACTCTGTAGGGTGCACTCCACTCCCCTATGAGTGATCTATAATGTCCACATCATGGAGGTCATAATCAAAAGTGTCCAAGGGATGCTCAATGGGCTGTACAAGAGGAACCAAACATATCTGGCAGCACATAGTGCAAGTATGTGGCACACAAATATGTGGACCTGAGGAGGAGGATGCAGCAACACTCGAGCCTTCGCCAACATCACCAAAATATGGTTGAGCTACTGTAGAAGCATGCAAAATGAAATGACCACTCAAAGAGTGAATAGCCTGAATAGTCTATGTGGATGCATCCTGGATAATCTTTGGATGATATATTGGAGGTGGCGGAGGAAGGGGAGGAAGGGGAACATTTGGGCATGGGACTACTCTAACTACCCCTGGTCTATCCTGGGGCATACCTCCACCAACGCCATGGAAGGGTTTAATGTCAAAGTAATTGACATGATGCCCTAACACAAACTCAACATATAATTTTTTAATAAAGTAAAATGGTATGTCGAAATTATTGTTCGGTGGTTTATCAAAAACCATACACCAACGATCCCAAAAGTTAGCTACAATGTCCCTATGCATGCACCATTTTATGGAAAGTTTTGTTTTGTTAAAATTCACTGGCAAACCAGTGCGGGGGTCAATGAATAAAGAGGCTATTTGGGATTTGGTTATTTGGAGATCTTTCACATCATCATAAGACAATCCACATCGATAATATTCCCTCATGTCTTCTCGCCACGGATAAAAGGAATTATGTTGGGTGGAGAGGGTTTCTATATTTTTAATTATTTCCCTCAATGTGTTTGTCATATCTCTCAATCAAGGCATTGTCTGATAAATTTCACAAATTCCCCTCAATTGCCCCAATTTTTCACCAATTAAGTTTTCAATTGGTGGATGCGGAGGCGGTGGAGCATTTGGCTGCAGAGGTGGTGGAGCGTCTGGAATTTGCGGATTTTGATTCACAGCCATAATACCTGATTAAAGTTAAAAACTAATTAAACTAATTGAAATTACACAATATAAATGAAATTATTGTAAAAAAACCCTAGTTTTTACTAAAAATAAAAAAAAAACCATACTTTTTCACAAAAAATCAATAACAAAATCATATTTTTGATAAAAATACATCAACCACACTAATTTTTAATCAAGATCCATTTCAAAACATTAAGTTTTAATAAAAAAATCAATGTAAACTCTAGTTTGTTTTAAAAATCAATAGAAAACCCTATTTTTGAATTTTTTTTAATAAAACCTAATTAAACATAAGAGAATCTACTTCAAAAATCCATTACAAGATTGAAAAAACCAAATACATACCTTTGAAATCGGATATCTGATCAAAGCGGATATCGGATTTGGGTTTTTTCCTTTTGCGTCGACGTCAAACTGTGAGAAATGAAGTTAAATAGTCGGTTGTTTTTTTATGTACAGTTTCCAGAAATCGGATATCCGATTTGGATCGGATATCCGGTTTGTGGAAACTAGGTTTGGTTTTTGGTTCGGGTAAATGTACTGACACCCGAACCTAGAAAGGTCAACTCGGCATTTCCGCATTTTTGAGCTAATCCAAAACGTGATTTTTTCTCATTGCCACTTTTTGGCCCATCATGATCCTGCACATACTCATGCAACTCCTTGTTTTCCTATAGATAACTACCATTATTTGGCATATGATGAAAGTAATGAAATCCCTCATAAACGAAATGATCTTCACAGTTATTCATTTAGGATCACTATTATCTTGCACTTCTGGATAAGGTCTCAAATGGGTATCATCCTTGATAGGAAAATAATGCTCCATTGTTCTATTACTGTTTTAAAATAAATGAAACAACACTATTTTTCCTTCATAATGCTCCTCCTGTAACAACAGTCAAATGGCACGAAGAAAAAAACCAAGTCAAAATATACAATTCTTTGATAGATAACTTGCAAGCCTTTCTTTTCATTGCACACAAATTTATAATCATTGACTATTGATGGCATATGATTGCTCTTTGTTTTACTCACAACCATGAATAACTCTTCTTAGAACTATCTTTCTCACAAACATCCTTTTGTTAAAAAAATATATCACCAATAATCATTAAAGGACCGTGGCAATAACAACTTATGTGTGGGTACTCCATGTACTTGTCGAGCTTTCAAATACATTTTTAATTGATGCTTTCACTTTAGTTTATGTAACCTCTGCATCTGGACATTATGATGTTCATGTAGGTTACCTTGATGCTTACTACCATTCATTCCATATACTTAAATACTTCAAAAAATATGCATTCTCAGCTCAAAAATTTCATGGTATAAAGCACTGTTTCTTTCCTATGTCCATGTATTCACAACTTGTTCTTGATCATAACCAGATTTGGCTTCTTTGAGAGTTTGAACTTTCTCCATGTGCTTTTATTATTTATTAATTTTCTGTTGATGAGGCATTATGTATGCCTATTCACTATCACCATTATGAACATGAAACACTTACTGCATTAGAAAAGATCACCATGAAACAATATGAATAAATATGAACAAATCACATGGCAGCAAAGATGCAATCAATTTGACGGTACATTAAAAAATTTGCAGTATGGAAATTGATGCATTTTATTTGATTTTGTATCCAAATTGAACTCATTTTTCACTTATAATTTTCACTTCGTTGTTCTCAGATTTGACTATTAATAGTGAATGATGTTCTTGATTCCTTTGATCATTGAAATTTGTTTCACTACTCCATAAATGGATTAGATGAGCATGATAACTGCATTTCCTTACTCAACCCCATATGTATGTTTAAGGGAAGCATGCCAAGCCATATCCTTGTGGGAGCCCGTTTTACTCCGCATGCTTTTATGTCTTCATGAAATGATCAACTACATGAATTTTCCTATACCTGCACATGAAACAAACAATATTAGCATAAAATAATGAAATTTAAAAGGTTCCATGATGTAGCATTTCATTTTAGGCTCTCATTACAACTCTCTTTATTCTTAGCTGATTCCATGCATTTCAAGGAATGAAGTGTATCTCTATTGGTAGAGCATGTAGTGTAACTCATATCCGAAGCTCTAACAGGACTTTCCTAATATTTTGTTGGTACACTCAGAATCGAAAGTAGGATGGAGCAAGCTGCAAGCACATCAATCAAAGATCGAGAAAAAGGCAATGATGGATATATCTTATGTTATTTGCTTCTTACTTTTTTAACCTTCAATTGTATAATTCATTTCTTGCAATGAATTTTTTTGGCTATCTCCACGACTTGTGTGGATCTTTTAATTTCTCTTTTCCTTGCATTCTGAAAATAAATGCATCAAAATGAAAAATTGTACAATCATTTATATTTGCAAACAAACGAAATACTATAATGTGAATAAGCATTGTGAAATAAATGAAAGAAATTGTTATGCTTAATCATTTTTAAATTTTGTCTCGTAATTCATTTGTACTGCAAAGCATTGAGCAATAACTCTTTTAATTATGTTTACTGATTTTTTTTGCATAACTGAAACTTCATAAATCTAATGCAAAACATCAATCTAAGCAATGCAACAACTAACCAAACTTTCACTTTAAAATGAAACTAATCAGCTCTACCAATTGAGCTATAGTGAAAAATGGTAAAATTTACCCTAGGAAAAACCAACCTCTAAAACTTGAACCAATATATTCGCAATATACCAAAAATTAATTATAATACATTGACTACATTGGTATAAAAAAATGATCCTAGAGAAGGAGTGTAGTGCAAAGTAGATCCAGGGTTTGAGCACCTACAAGTGGTCAGGTGGGGGAGGCTAAGCCCTCCTCCTTGGAGGTTTGTGCATATGTGGCTGCCCTCATATACTCTAGTCTTATTTGTATTAATTTATTTTTTTGTGACTTGTATGTGGTGTGTTTAGTGGGGTTTTATCTGGCTTTTGGTGGAGTGTTCTTAGTTACTCCTTTTGTCTTTTTTATGGTTGATATTTAATTTGGATTCTCATCTCTTCCAAGCATTGATGAGAGGGGGTATGGAACCCATCGATAACCCTAAAAAATGGGGGTATATTGGAGTTACCTCGCATAATCACCCTAAGTCTTTCAAAGACGCCGTCGTCGAGAGAGACTCTGCAATGAGGAGGGAAACTCTGATGCCAATGGAGGCGAGGAAAGTAAGCATCCCTTTGAATGCCTTGGAACCTTAAAAATTAATCCTAACTTGGAAATGAAAAAATTAATTAGTAATGAAAGATCTAGATTGAAATACAACCATTTTTCTAGTAGTTGTAGACATTAAAAAACTCCCAACAAGGAAATTCATGGATAATTAGTTTTGGATGTTTTGACAAATAAATTTGGTATTCAATTAAGTTTTTATAGAATGATTCAATGTGGTCTTTTTCATTTTTTTAAAGGACCATAGTATGCAAGAAAAAACCATCTCAAATCCCTATTGGAATGTGGGAGGGTGTAATTTTAGGGATTTTTCTTAGTCTCCCAAGGCCATTGCAGATAAAGTCTTAGCACTTTCTTGCCCTAGGTGGGTGGTTGTGAAAAATGTCCCCCTAGTTCTGAAGGATTCTTCCCCAAATCTCAGCTTCTATCGGTGGTGTGGTGCAGATGGATGAAGGAAAGGCTTCCCTACCTCACTTGGACACTCGTGCTCTAATTTCGCTATACCTCAGAATACAAATTCTAGACAAGATTGAAATCAATGACAATGAAGATCATTTTGTTTTCCCTCTCAAAATATTAGGGGGTTTAAATGATTATTTTTTGTGCAAAAGAGAGGGGCATATTCAAAAGAATTTCCCCATTATCCAGAATAAATCTAATAAAGGAAAGGCTAAACCAAATCCTAATGAAAATCCTGCATCAGACCCTAATATGACATACCCTAAAATTGCTAACAAATTAAACCATTCTCTAGCTCGAGTGAGATATGTCGACACTTAGGAAGGAAATGGTCGCATCCTTGAGTCTAACATTTCTTAGGGGGACTATCCCTTCGAATTTGAGAATAAAATAACCCCATCCTTGGTTTTGTGGGCTTTGGATAGTGAGGGGGATACCTTTGAGAGGCCAAGTCCCTCTCAGACTTCTCACAATTATTTAGGTAATTTAGTGTTAAAAAGCTCTTTTGGAATCCTATTAGGAGAGGATGTTCCCAAAGAAGGGGATCGCGAAGAGGTCGTTGCTATTATATGTGGTAGGCCTGAATC
Source organism: Sequoiadendron giganteum (assembly GCA_007115665.2). Classification (NCBI taxonomy): domain Eukaryota; kingdom Viridiplantae; phylum Streptophyta; class Pinopsida; order Cupressales; family Cupressaceae; genus Sequoiadendron; species Sequoiadendron giganteum. Next base: position 74,352,325 of record CM021109.1, read on the forward strand.
CTCCTCAATGTTGCCCCCAATCCTTGACTCCCACCAAGGATGTGGTTCTTATTAAAGCTGAATGTGCAACAAATTTCTATGAAGAAAATTAAGAAAAACATGAAGAAAACTAACTAAAAGATATTACTAATAGAGATAAGTCTACCCTTGAGGAAGTTGAGTTTAAGATCAACTGTGGCTCTTCCAAAGGCAATTTGGAAGGCAATAAGTAGGTTAGGTTGGACACTGATAATTTAGTCAGGCTTAATAGGGTTCATCCTTATTAGAGGACCTATTATCCAAGGTGGAGGCTAAACATCATGACTCTCCCATCACTCATGCATCATGCAATCTAATGGGATCCTCTAGGAAAATTGAGATAGAGGAGTGCAAAGATGGTGATTCAGTCGCATTCACCCATGGCTCCAATGGATCCTCGATGGATGATAATGAGATATTGATAGTTCAAGGAAAGGATTATATTAGCCTCGAGGACCTCACACCAGAGGGTGTACCCCTATTAATTTCTAATCAAATTATCATTGTTGACCTTGAGAAACAACCTAATCAAATAGAGTTCTAAAAAATGAAGCCAACATTAGAAATATAGATGGACCTCCAATTAATGATAACCTGAACCAATACCCCTAGTTAATGTTAGGCTTACCCTTCCAATCCAAGAGAAGGTTTGAATCTTATGGTGTGATTGGAAATGACCCTAAATCAAGAGACTGACAAGGTTGAAAATAACACTAAGTCTAGGAAACCTAAAGGTAATAAGAGCTCTAAAGCCACCCCTAAGGGAAACTTAGAGCTAGCTAAGAACATAGGAGATCTAGACAATGAGAATACTATTGATTTGCATCTTGAGCAAGCACAGAGGCCTAGGGCTATCCCAAGAAGACCTAGGAAATATATGGAAAATGTCTATCTATTAATAGGAGAGGTGTCCAGTTAGCCAAGAAAAAAAGGAAAAAAAAAACATTATTATCTAGTTGCCTACTCCAAAGAGTCTTGAAGTAGAGGAAAGAATTCCAAAATTCTTTGAGCAGTTCAAGAGTGAAAAAAGTGCCTCCCATATGAATGTGGATAATGAATCTTAGTTTCATTTCATGGAATGTTAGGGGTCTTGAATCCCCCGACATAAAATATATAGTAATAAGGTTTCTTAACCTTGAGAAAAAAAAGGATATTGTTCTACTTCAAGAGACGAAAGTTACAAGCTTTACACTTGAGACTAATGTGAGGTTAATTTAGAATGGCTCTTCCTTTTTTTACCACCAATCATGATAAAGGTAGGCGAGGCACAACCATACTCCTCTCCAATTTTTGGATACAACATGTTAAAGGAAATGGTTACTCCCCATGCAATATGACAGTATGGTTAACCTTAGAGAAGGGTGAAGACAAGGTGGGAATACGTTCCATCTATGCCCCTAATGACCATTTGGAGAGGATAAAATTATAAACAAAGGACTACCAACCTACCAAATATTTCCTAGATCCTTGGGGGTGACCTCAATATGGTTGAACACCTAGATGAAAAATGGGGGAGCATTAATATAGGGTGGAAAGGTAATGATAAATATTATTGGTAAAGGTCTAAGGCTAAGTTAAATATTTTTTATCCCATGGAAGGTGGGAGGAAAGAAAGAAATTCCCAAAAAGGTGGCAAGAGGGTCTATTGTAGGATGGAAAAAATATATGCTAATAAATATTTTTTAAATTTTGTTCCAAATAATGATGGAAATAAAGTAAGTGTATATCCATACACACTTTTAGATCATCATAAAATAAGGGAAAAGCTAATCAACAATAGGAGTAGAATCAAGGAGGACAAAAGGAAAATAGGTTTCATCCTCAACACTCAACTTCTAGCTGACAATGGTCCTACAAGGATTCTATCATTACCCTCAAGGAAATCAATAAGTGGATGTTAAAGGATTTAAACACCATTTAGAGAAGGGAGAAAAATATATTTGGCTGGAGGAAAATATTCCAAACCTTGGGTAAAAAGAGGGCAATGGATAGAAGGAAGGAAGAAAATGAGTTGCAAGATAAATTATTCATATCTGAATCTAGGGTTCAATCGAATCCAAAGGATGAGGGGCTATGTATGGAGTTGGATCTTTCTAAAAAAAACTCGAGGATAATTCAAGCTCATAGAATTCAAGGGATAAAGGTGAGAGATAAGTTAATTTGGTTAAACTACAGTGATAAAGGCTCTAAATTTTTCTTCAAATACATTAGAGAAAAAGGATTCAAGGAACAAATAGATCAAATTTGGAATGATGATTTTCTCTTCACCTCCCGAGAGGATATTCTAAAAAAATTCTCAAGTTTATTTAAGAACCTCTTGAATTTTGAGGGAGGGGAGAAATTATTCACAATACTAGAGAATACATCAAAAAATTATTCCTAGGAAAATCTCTAAGGAAGATGCTACAAGATTGGATGTTGAAATTCCAAAGATGAGATTAAAAATTCCATTTTTCTATGAGAAATGATAAATCCCCTAGTAGTGATGGATTTATTGTGGAGTTTTATGAAACCTTTGTTGATTGGCTCTATGAGGAATTGCTACAAGTCTACTTGTATGGGATAGAGAGAGGTTCATTGGGGAAATGCATTAACAAGGGTATCATCAAGCTACAACCAAAAGGTGGAGATAAAACCCTGATAAAAAATTGGAGGATAATATCCTTATTGAATGTTTCCTATAAGATCTTGGACAAGGTGATTTTTTTAAGGCTTGTCAAAATCCTTCCAAAATTCATTAGCAATACTTAGACCAGCTTCATAAAATGAAGGTACATCTTAGAAAATCTGATCACAAGATGGGAGGCAATGGAGTGGGCAAGATTCTCTAGTTCCAAAAGGTAGCCATGATCCTACTTAAATTTGAAAAGGCCTATGATAGGGTAGAATGGTCCTTCTTAAGAGTAACCTTTGAAGCCTTTGGGTTTCCTATCAATTTTTACAACATGGTGGACACACTCTTAAAAGATGTCGTAACACAAGTGGAGGTGAATGACTCATTATCAAAGGAGTTCAATCTTGAGAGGTTAATCAGATAAGGGTGTCCATTGGCATCGACCCTCTTTGTCATTGCATTTAATGATTTATTCTACTTATTAAGAGAGCACACTTTATCACCTAGGGTCAAGGGCCTAAAGCTCTTAGATCAAAGTGAACTATTAAATATCTAGTCTGTAGATGATACTACTATCTTTTTGGAGCTTGAGGAAAGCGATATGGATTTTTTGATGGAAACAATAATTTTCTTCTACAAATCCCTAGGTACAAAAATTTCCAATGCCAAATTTATCATCCTGGGGTGGGAATAATTTCCTCTTGAGTGGATCAAGAAATTTGGTTTCCAATGGGGGATCCCTAGAAATAGGTAAGGTACCTTAGGATTCCTTTTGCTATCAACCCTAATTTTTTTTAAAATGTGGCTTTGGATTAAATACAAAATTGAGAAGAAAATAGATGGATGGAACAAGCAATTTACATGTCATTAGCAAGTAGAATACAAGTGTGCCAGAAGATTTTATCCTCCTATAGTATTTACTTCACTTCTGTTTGGTTTTTTAGTAGATACCAAGTTAATGAGATAAAAAAAGATATGGAGCTTATTATGATAAAATGGGAAGGGTAAAAAGAAAAGGCATTTAGTAGATTGGATGTGGTGTTGTCTTGAAAAAATATAGGGTGAATTAGGTCTGAAAGACCTAAGGCTGCATGGCATGGCTTTAGCTACAAAATGGATTCTCAAGGCCATGGAAGGTAGTGAGCCTTGAAATTTTTTGGTAAGAAACAATATTCTCCTTGCTACTCCTAAGCAAGCCAAGGCCTATAAAAAGCTACATATTAGTGACATCCTCATCAATAAGCACACTATGTTCCTTGCTGACTCCCAGGTATTTAAGAGCCTTGGTAAGGCTTGGGAGATGATTAAGCATAATGCTATGTTTAGTCAAGAATTTTTTTGTTTAAGGTAATAATTGTCAAGCCTAAAAATCCATATGGTGGAATATGGAGTGTAATAAAAAAACCCTTGCCTTAATATAGGGGTTATCTACTAAAAATTGGGCTCAATTGGGTATCCAATCCTTCAAAGATATCTTTTTCAACGGTTAGCTCAAAAGATAGAATTCTCTCAACAACGAGTATAACATCCCATCTTCCAATACAAGAACCTATAATACCCTCCTAGAAGCATACCAAGGTTCTTACTTTCCCTTGAGCATATATGGATATATTAATCTAGCCACTCACCTTAAATGTGTGGATGGATTTGCACTATCAAGGGTCAAAGCCAAAATAATCTATAAGTCCTTAGTCATCAATGCTCCTATTTTTTAGCATGTTAATTAATTTTGGGGAGTTTCGCTTCCTAACAAGCTTTGGTAGAATATTTTTATTTCTATTTGGAATAATGTGATTGAGCCTAAGAAGGCCTATTTCAGATGGCTTGTTCTTCTGAACATAAAGTTCCATTTAAAATTAACCATAATGATGTTGATATATGCAATATCTATAGAATTCTTGAAATTGTGATGCATATTTTTTTATTAATTATATACAAAGGAAATTTGGAAGATTTTTTGTAATGATATTTTGATTTGGGATAAAATTGGTAGGATTAATTGGAAAGATGCGTTGATTAATAATGGAAAATTAAATAAATACAGTACATAAACTGCTTTGGGATTGTCTCTCTACTAAAATTATGTGGCACATTTGGAAGGTTATGAATTAAGATAAGTTCAAGGGTTGTAAGAGGGCACTTACCGAGTCTTCAAAAAGAGTCACCTATCTCAATATTTTTTTGTGAGCCACAATTACTATGGAGATTTAAATGGCCAAGTTTATGAAGCTTATTAGAGATGGAACACTATTAGTCAACAAAGGGGAAGTGAAATATGGGCACACATGACATCATAATCTTGAATACTCAAAGACCTTTCTTAAATCACTGAGGAAATTTCAAAATGTATTTAATGAGATGGAAGGAAGGAAACCAGTGGAGCCTAAAGAGGTTTGCCATGCCAGGCTGCATGTGAATGAGGGAGACAACTCGGTTATTGAAGAAGTTAAATCCAATGATTTCCTCCTTGATGGAGAAGTTAGGTGGGATGATCTTGAGGAAGGCAACTAGAGCTAGAATGCTTAACTCCATAGGACCTTAGCACAATCATCTTTAGAGTATAAATATAGACTATCTTTTTGTATAAATTTGTATGTAATGTATCTATGTTTATATGATGTAATTTTTGTAACTCTCAGATAAAGCATATGTTATGCTTACTATAACTATTGCATAATCAACTTAATCCATGCTAAGCCAAAAATTCTAAATCATATGTAATCCTTGTTTTGACATACTAATACTAATACAAAAAAAATTATAATACATTAACAAAATCAAATTTTCAAAAGAGAAAAATAATACAATTCTAAAGAAATTTCAGCAACATAACTTTATATAAAATCATACAATCATAAAAAAATGCATCTCCAAACTATGAACTAATATATATATATTAGTTCATATATAGGCAAGACCCAAAAATAGAAACCAAAAATTATTTCTAGAAGCATGAGAGAAAATTATGGGCTAAAAGCAACACAAACATCTCTATGCAAATCCCAATACCCAAATTAAGAAGAGAAAATTTAGACACTATGTCTTTCTCTTTCAACTAAAACACTCCATGCATGATCTTATCTATTTTTTTTGTAACTCACATGCAAAGTAAATATATTACTTATCTTCTTCAAGTCCATGTTTAGCTCTCCCTTTTCATGGTCTTGCTATCCAAATATTCTTATCCACCTTATAGGTTGTCATAATTGTATTTAAAAACTTTTATAATAGCTAAATGATAATTATAAATTACCAAATTAAACTATATGTAACATTGAAATATAAATAATTAAATACAAATATTAGAAAAAATAAAATTAAGATACCTTTTTCCAAACAAGATCTAGATTTTCATAAACTCACAAACATAGACATCAAATAGTTTTTATGCATCAAAAAATCTATACAAACATACCCACAATTGAAAATTCTAGAACTTTATCTAGTAGCACATCAAATAATTTTCTTTAGAGAAAACATGCCTATCTATTTTTGTATCAAGATGCAATTAAAGAACCAAGTATATAAGACTAAAAAAGATTCAACCCATAATTTTCTAGAAAATATTGCAAAATGCATGACCACGACAACTACTTAGGGTGTGTGTAGGATATATTATAGAGAAATATTTAAATAGGTATTGATAAAAACATCCACCTCCATATTGTCCATTAGAAAATTGTTTATAATTTTCTTTTGATCTAAAACATTTAGCAAAGTGAAATAATTAACATCGTGAATATTTTATATAGGCCCAACCAACACTTGAAGAACTTGGACTTGAAGCTAGACTTGTACAAGTGGTATTAATGAGCTAGATGGCAGGATACTTGGATGAGTTATAAGTATTGACATAGAAATACTAGTGGGCTACTCATTAGTAATATCATTATAAATACCACCATTAAAAAAATATTTTGACATCTAAATGTATGGAATTATTTATGACCATAAACTCCCCCTTCATAAAAAATCACATCTCTTGACACAATAATGCTATTAGTGAGAGGATTATACAATAGGTATACCCCTTAATTTTATCACCATATCCAACAAAAATACTTGATTCAATTTTTGGATCTAACTATTGTCTCTTTTGATCAGTTTCATGAACATATGCTAAACAATCAAAAGCTCCAAAATGATTAATATTAGGCTTTTTATCATACTAGGCTTCATAAAGAGTCATCATGTCAAGTGCACCAATGAGACTTCAATTGAGAATGCACATTTTTATAGGAACCACATCACCCCAAAAATAATTTCTCAATCTATTGGTTTGTAATGTACTCCTTTCCATTTCCACCATTGTATGATTTTTCCTTTTAGATACTCCATTTTGTTGAGGTGTGTAAGTAGTGGCGAGTTTTCTTTTGATGCCATTAATAACACAATAATACTATAAATATATTAAAACAAATTCTCCACCACAATCAATTAACCACATTCATTTTCCACAAGGGATTTAAACTTATTGAATGTATCAAAGGCTTCAACCTTAGTCTTCAAAAACTAAACCCAACACTTTTATGTGTAATCATCAATAAAAATAATGAACTATGATGAATTACCCAAAAAAATTATTTGCATAGGACCACAAATGTCTAAGTGAAATAACTAAAGTAGATAATGGACCCTCCATGCATCTCCTTTTGAATATTTCTCTCTTGCATGTTTTCCTTTAGTACATCCTTCATAAAACTCGTTGCAAATTCTTGAACCTCAGGCAAACCATAAATTAATTCTTTTGTTGATGTTCTTACAGCGTCGGTCTGCACTTCCCAAGAGAAATACATTAAATGAATATTTTCTAAATGTCAAAGGGCCGACCCTTAAAGGATTCACACTTACTATGGCCGACCCTAAATTGTATTTATTATTTATTATTTATGTTTTCCTAAAAGGGGGCCGACCTAACTTGAAGAGGCGCCTCTCTTGCATAAATACAAGGTCTTCTTGTCATTGTTATTCATTCATTCCAATAAGAAGTTCGCACCTATTATCAGCAGATAAAGTTCGCATCATACAAGGAAAGTTCGCCATATATTCAAGAGCAGAAATTCGCATGAAGAGGAAGAACAGAAATCCAGATTCGCATTCCTAGAAGAAGTTCATACTTGAACAGCAGATCATCATTAATATAGCAGCAGACATAGTTCAAGGAAGAGCAGATATATTTGCATCTAAGTATTAAGGAAGAGTGCAAATTCATTAGCCATTGTTGGGCTGTGTTGTAAGCAGAATTCTGTCACTTATTATCATATATATAAGAGATATATTTGCTGGGTTTTTCTCCCTCAAGAGGAGGGTTTTCCCAGGGTATCTTGTTGTGTTCATTGTCTTATGTGTTGCATTTCTTTTGTTCAATTGATTATCTAATCTGATCTAAGAAACACTAACATGGTATCAGAGCGGGTGTGAAAAAGATCGTGATCAGATTTAGTTCGCAACACTCACCTTATTCCTTTTTCAGTCTATCTTCTAAATTTCTCAAGATGGTGAACGGTCTGAAAATCGAGGATAGACTCGAAGGGATCTCGAACTACATATCATGGAGGTTCAGGTTCATGCTAACTTTGGAAGAAAATGATTTGGCTGAGTTTGTGAAAACAAAAGTTCCCGAACCTGAGGGGGAAGAAGAGAAGCTGCAATGGAGGAAGAAAGACACTAGGGCAAAGAAAGCATTGGTTGATTCCGTCAAGGATCATATTGTACCAATTATCTTCAAATTGGATACAGCAAGAGAGATGTTTACAACCTTGGAAGAGATGTACGAAATCAACAACACCAGTCGAGCCCTTGCTCTGAAGCAACAACTTCATCATGTGAAAATGGCGAAAGGAGAATCTGTTATTACATACTTCATGAGGATTTCAGAGATAAAAGATCAGCTCTCCACTATTGGTCACATGATTGATGATAAAGAACTGACTATGCTTGCTCTCAATGGTCTTCCGCTTTCATGGGAGGCGTTCATCCAAGGAATCAGTGCAAGATCCGAACTTCCCAAGTTTGATCGATTGAGGATTGATTGCATTCAAGAAGAGTCAAGACTAACAGCAAGGGGGATTGGTCAAAGCTCAAAGAATGAAGAATTACAAGTTCTTACCTCTCATTCATCAAACAAAGGAAAAGGCTTTAAGAGAGGTTTCTTCAAAAGGAATCGAGAAGATGGAAATGAAGATGCTCCTACCTTCAAAAGGAAACGAGACATGTCCAAGATTCAATGTTTTCGTTGTGATAAGTATGGTCACTTTGCGAGGGTTTGCCCCCAACGACCTAAGCTTCAAGTTGCCACTGCAGATGTTGAAGAAGTTGCTCTACAAAAGGACTCCAGTGATTATCTATTTTATTCAGCCTTGTCTAGCAATGTTTCTACTGACTCTAATACTTGGTTGATTGACAGTGGTGCTTCTAGGCACATCACCGGATTCAGAAGTCACCTTTCAAACTTAATGGAAAGCAACTCCAGTGATCAAGTTGTTATTGGAGATGATGCTAGATATTCTGTAAAAGGGATTGGAAACTCCACTCTTCACTTGGATTCTGGAATTTCTTTGGAGTTGAATGATGTACTGTTCGTACCAGGGATAAAGAGGAACCTTGTTTCAATTTCAGCATTAGAAGACAAGGGTTATCAAGTTGCCTTCTCTAAAGGGAAAGTTCTTATATGGGCAAAGAACTCCAGCTTCAAAACTGCTCAAGTGATTGGAGTTAGACATGAATGTCTCTACACGCTGTGCACTCGTCCTCTTCAAGCACTTGTGCATAACAGTACCAGCATGTGTGATCTTTGGCATCGAAGATTGGCTCACATTCACTTTCGTGCTCTACCTATCATGGAGAAGATGGTCACCGGTCTTCCGAAATTCGATCAAGAACATGAAGGTACATGCAAGGGATGTGCCCTAGGCAAGAACACAAAAGGTACGTTTCATTCCAGTGAAAGTAGATCTAAATGTATTCTTGATCTCATTCATTCTGATTTGTGTGGTCCAATGTCTATTGCATCATCTAGTGGTTTCTTGTATTATATTATTTTCATTGATGATTACTCTAGAAAGACTTGGATCTATTTCTTGAGATCTAAAGAATCAGAAGAAGTATTAGAAAGATTCAGAGAATTCAAAGCACAGATTGAAAATCTGTCTGGGAAGAGGATCAAAGTATTGAGATCTGATAATGGTGGAGAATACACTTCTGGCACATTTCGAGACTTTTGTATTGAAGCAGGGATTAAGAGGGAGTTCAGTGTTCCCTATAATCCACAACAAAATGGTATTGCTGAAAGGAAGAATAGGTCTATTGTGGAAGCAGTGAAAGCTATGATCCATGATCAAGACTTACAAATCTCTCTTTGGGCTGAAGCATCAAGAACAGCCGTCTATGTTCAAAACAGGAGTCCCCACAGGATCTTAGAGAATAAAACTCCTGAAGAAGCATTCTCAGGCGTGAAGCCTAAAGTTAGTCATTTGAGGATCTTTGGCTGTCCAGTCTATGTTCATATTCCAAAGGAAAAGAGAACAAAGCTAGAACCTTCTGGGAAGAAAGGAATTCTTGTAGGCTACAGTGAGACATCAAAAGCTTACAGGATTTACATTCCAGGACAGAAGTCTATTGAGATAAGTAGAGACGTCACATTTGAGGAAGATGTTGCTTATAGAAGGTCCAAAGGCACTCCTATGGAGGTCGATGAAGAAGAACCTCCTCAAGATATGGAAGTTGACCATATTCCAGAGAATCTGAAGGAGGATACAAAACCTAAAGAAGATATTGATCCAGCTGAGCCTTTGGATCCTACTGATGGGCCTCTAGACATTGTGATTGGAAAGAAAAGACCTCTTTGGGCTCGCAGAACAATGCAGGAAGCAGAAAGGTTTGCAGCCCCAAGAGGAGCCTTTAGAGAAAGCAAGAGACCTCACAAGTTCTCTAGTTATGTTGCTTTGATGAGTCAGATTATTGAGTCAGAGCCTTCAAATGTTGAAGAAGCTTCTAGTCAACAAGTATGGAAAGATGCCATGATTGAGGAGTATCACTCTATACTTAAGAACGATGTTTGGGATATAGTTCCTAGACCCAAAGACAAATTTGTGGTGTCTTCTAAGTGGCTCTTCAAGATCAAGCATGCAGCTGATGGGAGCATTGAGAAACACAAGGCTAGATTTGTGGCTAGAGGGTTCTCACAAAAAAGAGGGAGTTGACTATGAAGAAACCTTTGCTCCTGTGGCTCGTTACACGTCTGTTAGAACCATCATTGCTATTGCTGCATCTAGAGGATGGAAGATTCACCAAATGGATGTAAAGACAGCTTTTCTGAATGGCATAATAGAAGAAGAGGTGTACATTGAGCAACCAGAAGGATTTGAGGTGCATGGGAAAGAGTCTCATGTCTGCAAGCTAAAGAAGGCCTTGTATGGTCTTAAACAAGCTCCTCGTGCTTGGTATGAAAGAATTGATCAGTATCTTTCAAGTCTGGGTTTCTCAAAGAATGATGCAGATTCTAACCTCTACTTCAAAGTAGTAAATGGTGAAGCATTAATTTTTGTTTTATATGTTGATGACTTGATCATTACTGGTGAAGAACATCTAATTCTAAAATGCAAGAAGGAATTAGCTTCAGAATTTGAGATGAAGAATCTAGGTCTCATGCATTACTTTCTTGGCTTAGAAGTTTGGCAAAAGCCAGATGAGATGATTCTAAGTCAAGGGAAGTACATCGTTGACATTCTCAAAAGGTTTGGTATGATTGACTGCAAACCTATGTCTACACCCATGGAGACTAATTTAGATAAGTTGAAAGAAGCTGCAGCTAGTTCAGAACCAGTGGATTCTATGATGTATAGACAGTTGATTGGTTCATTGATGTATCTAGTTAACACTAGACCTGATATCTGCTATGCAGTGAGTGCACTTAGCCAGTTTATGTGTGAACCAAAGCAAATACATCTTGTAGCAGCTAAACATATCCTGAGATACTTATGCGGCACAATCGGATATGGGTTAAGATATTCTTCAAACGTGGATTTGGAGCTGCATGGTTTTATTGATTCTGATTGGGCAGGATGTGTCTCAGATCGAAAGAGTACTTCTGGTTGTTGCTTCAGTTTGGGGACTGCTATGATCTCCTGGTGTAGCAGGAAACAGTCTTCAGTGGCCTTGAGTACAACTGAAGCAGAGTATATTGCAACTTGTGTGTCAGCTCGTGAGGCAGTGTGGCTTCGTAAGCTCCTTGCAGGATTGTTTGGACAATCAATGGAGCCTACTATCATACACTGTGATAATCAAAGCTGTGTGAAGCTTTCTGTCAATCCTGTGTTTCATGACAGAACAAAACATGTTGAGATCAAGTATCACTATATTAGAGATATGGTGCAAAGGAAATCTATACAGTTGAGGTATATCAGCACTGAAGAGCAAACGACAGACATTCTCACCAAGCCTCTCGCCAGGATTAAGTTTGTATACTTCCGAGAGAAACTTGGTATGATGGAGAATGCAGCCATGACTGAGAAAGAGTCTCAGTAATCAATGATCCTTGTTGAGAATGCAACTCTTTGCTGAGAAAGAGTTGAGGTGCAAGCCCTTGTTAATACAATTCTCTGCTGAGAGAGAGTTGAGGTGAAAGTCCTTGATAATGCAATTCTCTGATGAGAGAGAGTTGAGGTGAAAGCCCTTGTTTCCACCCTCTGGGAGAAGCTATGGTGGATGTCATGTGTGAGACTCCATGACAATATCACGTGAGAGAATTCGTGATGAGTTTTTACCATCTATGGGAGTAGCCATAATGGTTAATATCACGTTGAGGTGATATTTTATTTTGTTTTCATTCTAATATAATGTGTCTTGTGCAGATGGAAGTTCATCCCTAGCTGAGAGGGAGTGTTGATGTTCTTTACAGCGTCGGTCTGCACTTCCCAAGAGAATACATTAAATGAATATTATCTAAATGTCAAAGGGCCGACCCTTAAAGGATTCACTCTTACTATGGCCGACCCTAAATTGTATTTATTATTTATTATTTATGTTTTCCCAAAAGGGGGCCGACCTAACTTGAAGAGGCACCTCTCTTGCATAAATACAAGGTCTTCTTGTCATTTTTATTCATTCATTCCAATAAGAAGTTCACACCTATTATCAGCAGATAAAGTTTGCATCATACAAGGAAAGTTCGCCATATATTCAAGAGCAGAAATTCGCATGAAGAGGAAGAACATAAATCTAGATTCGCATTCCTAGAAGAAGTTCATACTTGAATAGCAGATCATCATTAATATAGCAGCAGACATAGTTCAAGGAAGAGCAGATATATTTGCATCTAAGTATAAAGGAAGAGTGCAAATTCATTAGCCATTGTTGGGCTGTGCTGTAAGCAGAATTCTGTCACTTATTATCATATATATAAGAGATATATTTGCTGGGTTTTTCTCCCTCAAGAGGAGGGTTTTCCCAGGGTATCTTGTTGTGTTCATTGTCTTATGTGTTGCATTTCTTTTGTTCAATTAATTATCTAATCTGATCTAAGAAACACTAACAATATCGCTTACATAAACAAGCATACTTTGGAGAATCCGTCTTGAGTATTGATGAAGAAAACCCTCTATCTAACGTCAGTGATGATGTTCTGATATCTCATCTTGAGGACCACAACTCTCTCCTTAAATGAGAGACTGTCGAGGTCCTCATGGATGCTAAATCTTTGGAAAAGGGAATCAAGATTGGGAAGTGTCTCTCTTCTGAGGAAGTAGATGAGCACTTTGCCCTCTTGCGTGCCTACCCCGATATCTTCACTTGGACATATGAGGATATGCCTGGTATTGATGTATCCATAGTGGTCCATAATGTCATTCTATATTCCGATGCCAAGTCCATTAATTAGAAAATTCGAAAGATCAATCCTAAGGTAGCTTTAGTGGTCAAGACTGAGATAGAGAAGTTGTTGAAAGCAGGCTTTATCAATCATATTGACTAGTCCCCTTGGATTTTGAATACAGTCGTTGTTAGCAAACCCGATGGCCGTATTCGTATATGCATTTACTTTTGAGACCTTAACAAGGCTTCTCTTAAGGATGATTTTCCATTGCCTAATATAGATATGATTGTAGACTCGATCATAGGCCATGCATTGTTATCTTTTATGGATGGCTTCTCGGGTTATAATCAGATCTGTATTAACTTAGATGATCAGTATAAGATAGCCTTTATTACCCCTTGGGGAAATTTTTGCTACGAGGTCATGCCCTTTAGTTTGAAGAATGTAGGAGCAACTTACCAACGAGTGATGACCCTGATATTTCATGATTTCATTCACAAAATCTTAGAAGATTATGTTGATGGCATCTTGGAAAAATCCTTGAATCATCAATATCATGTGAAGAATCTTTGTCTTATCTTTGAAGACTACGATTTTACAAGATGAGACTCAATCCCCATAAGTGTGTCTTCAACGTAGATGTGGGCAAGCTTCTTGGGTTTATAGTCTCTTACCATGGAATCGAAGTTCACACGAATAAGATTGATGCTATTGTTAACATGTATCCACCAAGGAACATCACCAAGTTGCAAAGTTTACAGGGGAAGATTTAGGCAATTCACAGATTCATATCTTAGTTGGTTGATTGTACCCTTCCTTTCACTTGTCTACTAAAGAAGGATGTTCACTTTATATGGGATGAAGAATGTCAAAGAGATTTTGAATCCATCAAAGCCTATTTGACCAATCCTCCTGTATTGATGTTGGCTATGCAAGATAGAACTTTCCTACTTTACCTCGCTACATCACCATACGCTTTGACAACTCTGCTAGCTTAGTATGATGACACAAGAAGAGAGAGAGCGGTCTACTACATTTGCCACACTCTCGTCGATTACAAAACCCGTTATTCATCCATGGAGAAGAAATTCCTAGCTCTTGTATTCGCTACACAGAAGTTGAGGCACTATCTCCTCCATGCTAAAACTCACGTCATAGTAAAAATAGATCTTTTGAAACATTTTTTCTCTAGTGCTGACCTTGCTAGGAGATTGGCGAAGTGGGTTATGTTTCTTTTTGAGTTTGGTATAAATTTTGTCACTCAAAAATTGATAAAGGGACAAGCGGTCGCCGATCATTTGGCAGACACTCCCTCATCTCGCTCCTTCCCTAGGTTGGACCTATTCCCTGATGATAATATCTTCACAATCAACTATGACCTTGAATGGAAGATGTACTTCAACAGATCAAGGTGTCAGATTGGTTCTGGAGCGGGTGTGGTCCTGATATCTCTTGAAGGCAAACCGGTCCCCCTATCCTTTCAATTAGATTTTCCTTTCACTAATAATACCGTAGAGTATGAAGCTCTTATTGCCAGCTTACGTGTCACGATTGCATTGAAGATTAAACACCTTCATATACAAGGTGACTCTGAACTTATCATGAATCAGATCACAGGAACTTATCAAGCTAAACAAAGCAAGTTGTCTCTCTATCGGGACCTCGCTTTGTCCCTACTCAATTAGTTTTCCTCTGTCACGATAAAAAATATTCCTAAGCGAGAAAATAGAAATGTGGATGCCATGGCAAGTGCTACTTCCTTGGTACCTTCAGAAGAGGATACAAAGGAATATCACTTTGTGGTTCAGGTCGTGCGAACCCCAGTGGTTCCCGATCAACCTAAGCCCGAGTCTCTAGTTTGTTTTTAGGAAAACTCGGGAGAGGGGTTCTCTAGCATCTACAACTACTTAAAGACTGTAAGTTTTCCTAATGAGGTGATGAAAAGAGATCGTACTCATATACAAAATATTTTGGCACGTTACATTGTCTTATCAGACGTACTCTATCAAAAAGGTTATAACGACTTGTTGTTAAGATGCCTCACTAAAGCGGAAATACCCCTTGCCCTTAAAGAAGCCCATGCAGGCTCTGCTGGTGGACATTTCGGTGGTAGATCCCTAGTGAGGAAACTGGTACACATGGGTTACTATTGGAAGATGATGGAACAAGATTCCTTCAGTTTTGTCAAAAAGTGCCTTCAATGTCAATAACATAGCCACCTTATCCATGCTCCTGCTTAGGAGTTGCAAAATCAAACTTCTCCTTGGCCTTCCACAAAATGGGGGTTGGATATTATTGGAAAAATATCATCTCCTTCTTCCAAAGGACATACCTTTATCATTACCGCTACAGACTATTTCACAAAATGGGTTGAGGCTATTCCGCTCTGATCCATGAATTTTGAAACTATCTGTAGCTTCCTCTTGAACAACATAATTTCTCGTTTTGGGATGCTTGCTACGCTTGTTTCAAATAATGGTACGCCATTTAAAAAAAAGAAGTAAAGAAGTTCTTGGAGAAATTTTGTATTCAACATAGGTTTTCTACACCGTATTATCCGCAATCCAATGGCCAAAAAGAAGCTTCTAACAAGACACTTGAACTCATTCTTCATAAAATAGTTAATAAACAAGAAAAAGATTGGCATATCCAACTGACATATGGTTTGTGGGATTATCACACGAGTGTTCGCACAACAACAGGAACGATGCCTTATAACCTCATGTATGGCACAAAAGCTATCATGTCGTTGGAGTTGGAAATTCCATCCTTGTGGGTTTCCCTTAATGGGTTTATTGACGATGAAACCTATCGAGTTAACTGTTTGCATTAGCTAGAGATGCTCGAAGAGCACCGTTTACACGCCCTCAATCATCTTAAATCTTATCAGTGTTCTTTATCGAGACAATATAATCAAGGTGTGCTTCCTAGAACCTTCAAACTAGGAGACCTGGTTCTATGCAAAAATTAACTGAATGTAAACGTGCCACCTGACCAAAAAGGGAAATTTAGTCCTAACTAGTTAGGAACTTACATCGTGGTTTCTGTATGGTTCGGGTGCTTATGGATTATCGTTTATGGATGGAACACCTTTAAAAGAACCCGTTAATGCGATGCATATTCGTTGATACTATGCATAGTGTTCTAATGTGCCATGTATGTGGAGTTATCCCTAAAGGGTAGTAATACTGCATATATTAACATTTACTCATCTTCGCATCATGATTTTATTTTTGTTTATGAAATGACCATGTGTGTATGCATGTACTAAAAGCATACATGCGTGTGTCTGACTATGCTAAATATCCATATATCACATCACATCATTAGATCATCATAGCACTCAATTAACATGTAAACAAACGTTTTTAAATAAATCATGATTACCATCTAATGAAAGTATACATCCATATAAGAAAGTAACATCCATAGCATGAGCATACCTTCAAATGGAAAGCATACACATGAGCAAAGCCATGATATTGAAACCAATGTATATATTTCCAATGTATGAATCAAATGTCATATATATGTACCGTGCCACTCCTATAAAAAATGGAGTGGTTTTTGAATATATGTCTATACAAAATATCCACAAGTATACGTATATCTACATCTAGCTAAAAAAGTGATGTACAAAAAAGGAGGTCCTATCCCCGTGGCATGTGGCTCCCTGAGCCCTCTAGCTCTGGCGGCCGCTCTAGTGCTCTAGGAGGAGGTTGTACGGTAGTCTGTGACCAAGATCAGTGTGAACATGATGTAGATAGGCCTGCCCATATCCCTCTAAGCTTCCCTTGCAGTGAACAGATGTCCATCTTTGCCCGGATGAGCTCCTACTATAGCCACTGAACATCTATTAGGATCACAAACGTCGGCTACCCGTCGAGCTCATCGATGCAGCTCTAAAGAGCGTCAAGTGTCACTTGTACCGCATTAGCCCTCCTCACTGTCATGTCTCACTCGGCGAGTGTCATCTACAACTCCCTCGATAGCTAATCTCATTGTCCACTGGTGGTTATCAGCTATGCATTCAGCTACATCACCTCCACACCCTGCTCCTTGTATGCAGTCCATAGATGTGCTATCGGCTCAAAATTTGGGGCATGCCTCCCTGCTAAAATAGGCTAATAAGCCTCTAGGATTGTCCCCTGGATCAAAACAGTAGGGGTCACCTCTAAAATACACTGAGCTATAAGACCAGTCCATCCCTGTCCATCCTCTGCAATCACAAAGAGAGAGACAAGGATTAGTATCACATGGCATGTGTATGTATATAAGCATCAAACAAAATATAGAAATCATGACAATAACAACAATGCACCATGTATACATGGATCCTTTGGCTGCCATGTGGGATCAGGGTGTGGATCAACATTGGGGCCTGCACCACCAGTATCAGTAGTCGACATAGGCGATGCTAGTGTTGTTGCTACCGGGATAGTGGAGATTGGTGGCGCTAATGAAACAGGAGTAGCTGGTAGGGGAGATGATCTCCTCCATCATCACGGCCTCACACACAGTGCCTCCTCTTCCTATGCACTGCTCTATTGGAAGCCTCTCCTCCTATCCTATGGAGTTTGGTGGGGCTCATCCTCCTATGGGCCAGGGTTCCCTCTTGTAGTACCCTCATAAAAAACTAGAGCAGGGCAATGCCTCTCCAACCACCGCATTTAATCAACTTCCATCCCAACATTATCCACCACCGCCATGGCCAATAGATCATGATCGAGCTCATCATCGTTTGAAAAGATGATGCATATAATGGAGGGGTGAGGGAGATCACCTACCCTCGCTGCACTATGGTGTGCCCTAGTGTATGTGGGAACGTTGAGTGGTATAGTTTGTACACAACCTTGCTGCCGCATGACCCGACTCTAGTAATAAGGTACAATAATATAATCACGACGACCCACTAAAAAAATGCCCCGTTGTAGGTTCCTAAGGAACCTATTATCATCAACTCACCTAAAATAGTGGTGGAGTCTCCAGTGAACCTCTTTGACGATGATAGTATCGAACTGTAGCCTCCAAAACTGTAAATATTTGAAACGCCATTGGTCTGTCATGTCATACCAATGGGCCATCGAGATCTCATATGGTCATCGGTGGGGGAAAAAAACCAGTCGGGTGCACATGATGTGGGTGAATTCCCACACCTGCAAAAGTGTGCACGCAATAAGACTACGGTACTCATAATGAATGTATCATCCAAGCTCCTAGTAGAGGTGCGCTAGCATGCTATGCCCCAGGAAAAAATAGTCCCGTGCTCAACCATCTCTCTGATAATTGGGATGAGTCCCCTGTGCAGATGTGAGCCTCACCCATCTATGGTAATCCAAAAGTCAATTGTCACTACCATCACTCGGCGTAGCAATGATGATATAGTCCTTGCCTGATCATACCCATGGGTGTAGATATGACCATTTTTGTTGCCACCGTCAGGCCGCCCTGTGTATAGTACTCAACACCCTCGCTGCGCTCCCGCATTGATTGGGTGTTGTCTAGGGCCACCCACCATCCGCGGATGGGGAGCCTGAGGATCCAATAGACGTCCTCAAGGGTGATGGTCATCTCTTTGCATGGCAAATGAAAAGATGACGTGGTAGCATCCCACCGCTCCATCAGATTGGTGAGCATCCCATCGTGGTATCGCATCTCTGGCATATTAAATATGTGCCAGAGACCAACCCACTCCAAGTGTGTGACCTCATCTAGTGATAGGCGATCCCTCTGCTCGTGGATGAGGCAGAATGCTCACCCTCTAGGATGCTCCTAGATCTCTGGATACTCCTACAAAAATTAAAAAAGTTCTAAGTTGGAAACATGGTCATGCTAAGCAAACATAGAAAAGGATATTTGTGTGCCACGTAGATGTCTGCGCGACGTGCCTACATCCCGGATTGCCATGGTCACCCCGAAGGATGATAGCATGTCCTTGGGATGACAATATGGATTTGGGACCCTAGTGTGTGTCCCAGATGATAGTATAGAAAAGGGATGCATGCGCACATTTAGGATGCCTACGTAACTCGAAGCATAAAAAAATCCAAAAAATGAGCTAAAATACACAAAGATCAAGACTAAGAAGCCTATCTGGTCAACCTCGTGACCCATGGTGATGTCCTCGCATAGTTGCTCTAGCCTCAGTGCCTTGTACTCTCTCCTGCTTGACACTTTTCTGACTTTTCTCTCACAAAATTCAACAATTTGCTCACAGTGAATAGTGAAAATGACCCTTCTGGGGGCCCACCTAGGTATATATAGGCCCCCTGAGGCTCATTTTTCTTGGAGCTTGTGGCCCCCTGGTTTCTCCTAAATTTACCCCACCATGTTGGGGGAAAACTTAGGAGGGGGCATATAGTCACCTCTTGATCATATTTTCCTCTTAATCGACAAATTTTTTCTTGATCATTCTTCTCTCCGTGGTAGTTTCCTTCGATTTTTTGAAATTGACTCAAAATTTTAGTTTTCCACAATACAGTTTTGAATAATTTTTTTAAACCATTGTGTTGCTGATTGTTGAGCTCGGGAGATGGGGGTATCCTCGGTACTGGTTGGATCAACTTGGGTGACCTCTGTGGTCCCTCTTTCTGGCATGCATTTTTGTAAAATTCAGAATTTGGGTGAAATTTTTCTTCTTTACTTTAGTGAGGCTGATTTTTATTTCCAAAATTGAGCCCACTAAAGTGGGGGCAAAATGTAATGTCGCAGAATTGCACCTAGGGGAGATTCCACATTTTTGCATCCTTCCTAGCGTTTATGACACCTTAGAAGCATTAATGAAAAAATCTCATGAGACATAATTTCATGATTCTGACTCCATGCAAACACATGGAAAAATGACAAAAGCCTGATAAGGCATTTCCTAAAAACATAGTCCTCGGATGCCTACGCGGCACGCAGACGTTCATGTAGCATGTTAACATCTTGAGGGTTTTCTAAGTCTGAAACAATGAATCTAGAACCCTGACCCTTGTGACACATGTCCTAGCGGTTAGGTTTCAAGTGAAATGACTTTGTGTCGCCCTTGCATGCATTAAAACCCCTTTTTGGCTCTCATTTTGGGGTTGGAAGCCATTAATTCAAGCATTGTCACCACTTTCTCTAGTCTTGGGTAAGCTTTATCCTTGAATAGCAACACTTTTACTGGCGAAGCCATGCCAAACTGAGGTCCCTCCAACAGCTACCAGCTCTCCAATAGCTACCAACTCTCAAGCAGGCACATTGTGGTGTGCCCGTGTGCTCCAGAAGAGGTTCTTGACCTGTGGGTAACGCTCTCTCTCCCTATCAGTCCTCCTTACTAGTTCATTTACTACTTTGTGGTGAGGGCTCTACTCCAAAGTGGGTTTTGTTTTCACCACACACTTTGTTTATTTCCTTTACACTCTTTTCCAAACTTGGTTGTCCATGGAGGTGGGAACACCAGTACCGGGGCCTGACTGAGGCATAACCCTATATAGCCCCAACCTTTTCCCCTTAATATTTTTTGTGTAGGTTACGAAGGGACACTTGGAGTAAATATTCAGATGCACGAAGGTAATCTTGTTTCAAGTTCTCTCTTATTTCCCTCCAATCTCTAGCTTTATGTCGATTATTTGATTCTTCACTCTTTTTGACCCAAGTTGAGAAGTAAGATTTAGTTCCATCCATCTAAGCTCCTGAATTCTTCATGGCTCAGGATGCTAGCACATCTTGTGGAGGACAAAATACCACACTGGTGTCCTAAAGTTGTGCTGACGTCTTTTGGCCAAGAGCTCCTCAATCGGGGATAGAAATCTTGAAGTCTTGCTCTTTTGAGACCTCAAATTACTTCTTCACTTCTCTTCATAGTTTTATCAATTCATTCAATTTGAGGTGTATAAGGGTAGTTCATTCCCTGGTGATCTCTTGAGAATAAAGGGACCCATGTGCTATGAATCCCTCTTATATCACAAGTATAAAGCACTATTAAGAAAACTAGGTCATGTTGGATTTGATGGGTTCACCAAAATTTAAACATCTAGTCATATGCTAATCTCATGAAATGAAAAAATATAATAATAATTTAAGGTAGATTAGTTCAATGAAAATTGTGGCCTTAGGTAAACTTTAAGAAGTTATAATTTAGGAAGTGAATACAAAGAAGATACTAGTATGGATCTCTATTCCTAAGGGGGTAGAATAATCATTACATGGTATTAAATTCTAGATGTCTTAGTACTCAATTATATGTATCCATACTTTATCAAAAAACTTGAATAGTCTATGAGATTTACAATGGATCAAAAGCATGCATTCAATTCACATCCATATCCGTAGATTTATCATTTTTCCTAAAAATAGTACTATGCTAAATGTACACATGTGATCTCTAGTTTTTCTTCATTTTCTTCCCTTTTTCTATTGGTGTCAACCACCTCCCAAGAGAACAACCTACAAATATATCTTCATAGACGAAAGAAACAACACAAGGCTATTTCATCAAAGATGAAAATATTGAGATGATATGATGAATTACATAGTATATAATCCTTTTTAAAGTCATAAAAAAGTGATTGGTGAACAACTACCCAACATGGGAAAAAACCTCCCAGATAATTAACCCTATGTTAAACTTAACACATTAACACTCCCCTTAAGTGAAAATTTAGAGAGATTATTGTGGAAAATGAAATGCAAGATGCAGTATGGGTCCCAACTACACAACCATGTTAGGTACCCATTTACAATGCAATTCAATCTCTCACAACCAGAGAAAAGGAGAAAAAACCTCTAGGAGAAAAATCCTCTCCAAAAGAGAGAAAAAGAAAAACAAGATGCATGGATGAAGGACTTAATAACACTCCCCAAGGAATACATACATCATGTATATACAATGAATGGCACCCCCATAAGAGGGAAAGAGAGAGACTATGTAGCCCCTCCACAATGTGTAATTGCCTACAAAATGGTAAGTTACTGAAGACAAAACATGATCCAATGTCAAAAAACAACTTGGCTCCCTTTTGGAAGAAACAAAACCAGGTACCAATGCAAGTATGCTTCTCATTCTGGATAGAAATTAGCAAGTGAAATCTAAATGTAAGATGATAATGTCTTTGAAATATGCTCATGTGTCGCCAAGACCTTGGAAGATGATGCCACGAACCAATCAAGAACTTGCCCAATCATAATAGAAGGTGACAAACAAGGTACCACTAGAAACTGATTTTGAACATTCTCCAAAGATAGAGATGGAGTGGAAATAGTTGTACCACAACTATCATCAAATAGGGAAATTAATCCTTCAAATGTGTCTTCCAAGTCTAAAATGTGAGATTCCATGAACAATGAACCGATTTCTGAAAAATACGAATCCCAATTAGGAAAACAATGACAATCCTATTGCTCAAGAATGATGGAAGTACTTAATGAAGGTGGATCAACTATATCTAACAAAGAATCAAGATCATCTGAAGCAACTACAACCTTATCTGAAGTCTCAAAAACCTCCAAAGGATCACAAGCATAGTTTATCTTCTCTCAAGAATAACAAGGTACACTGGTATTAGAAAGTGGAGCATCGAGAGTTGGCGGAGTATTAGGATCTTCATATGATTCTCGAATATAAGTCCAAAGATCATAAGGGCACTCAAAATAATGAGTGAATCCAGAAGGTCATCATTATTTATGTGCTCACAAGTAACTTTAAAGACTTGAGCCCTATATCCTTTCCAAATCATATACCCACCACGTGTGCCTAGAATATGAACTTCACTATACAAATATGGAAATAGATTTTTCTCACTAAGATGAGTGAGGATAAAATCACTCCATTTCCTAAAGTTCCCTTTCTCCAAAGAAACTATTATAAATTAATTCTTCAAAATTTTCAAAGATAGTGTTTTCACAAGTATAAAAACTTCCAAAAAAGAATTATAAGCTTTAAAAGCCTAATTTGATGCAAAAGTTGGTGGGGCCAAAAATTCAATGTTGCAACCTTCAATTCCCAAATCACCAACGGAAAGGACCAAATAGATATCTAATGTAGGTAATTTTATATGATTGCATATCATGCCCTAGAGTAAAGTCCTTTTACAGTGATGAGGATGGATGTCGATTTAACTGCCTCCTAAGAATTTTGTTCGTAGAACAATAAACACTAGCGGGGTGATGTATAAACCATTCGGCATAAACTTCAAAGGGGCCAATGAGAGCAAAACAAAGAACGTGGAAGATAGAGGGCTCAACACAAAAAGCCAACAAAATCCACCCCAGAAGGTGATGTATAACGAAAACAAATCAAGAATATGATCAGACTTGACTGCGAGTTGATTATTCTGAAGAAGCCACCAACAACGATGTATTTAGTAGGAAGCGAAACCAAAACACCCCCCAAAAAATAGTGAGATTGGGCAAAGAAAGGGTCGGCACAAAACTGACTCATCCTCCTTTTCGATTTAAACACCTTCTTCAACATAAAATCACAGCTTTTGGGTTTGAAACATTCCCTTAAAAATAGATTAATAGGCTTACCACTCAAATTTAGTGAATGTGGATCAAATACACGGCCTACAAAACATAAAATTGTGACCTCTTTGCTCAATAAAATTGGTCTTTCATCAACAAAAAATTGTGCCTCCAATACTCCTATGATGAAAATTGGTCAAGCAAATATTTATGTCCTCTAGCAAAGAAAATGCACCTCCAATTGCAAAATAGCACAAATGATATTCAATTGCATTCACCAACAACATGAAAATGTAAAATAATCGGAAATAAATAAGGCAACTTTTAAATTTAACAAATTTCAAATGCCAAAATTGTTTTTAGTAAATAAATGATCTCAAAACAACTTGGATAAAAACTCTCACTGGTAGAAGAAGGTGAGGTTGAATGCTCTGATACCATGTTAGTGTCAACCACCTCCAAGGAGCACAACCTGCAAATAAATATTCACAGACGAGAGAAGTAACACAAGGCTATTTCACTAGAGATGAAAATATTGAGATGAGATGATAAATTACATAGTATACAGGCCTTTTTAAATCCGTGAAAAAAGTGATGGGTGAACAACTACTCAACATGGGAAGAAACCACCGGATAATTAACCATATGTTAAACTTAACACACTAGCATTTTTCTACTATAAAGAATTGCAATACATAGAAATACCTTCAGATGGTTTTCAATATGTCCTAAGCAAAAGTTGTTTAATATTTGAATTTAATAATTTAATAATTTAAGGGTCAAATTATTCATCCTATTATTAATACCATGTCTATGGAAATCACTGAAGACAAGTAAAGTTAATCAAATTAAGTTGATACCATAACATATAAGGATAGGCACATGTAGAACATAACAAATGCATGATTTAGATGAATATATTGAAATGTTGACTATGTGGATAATGTTGTGGGAATAGACACATAAGAAGGAAGTGCTTAAACAAACAGTGTGTTGGGATTTCAACTCAATTCAACATAAAGTTGAGTAATAGTTGAAACACTTCATGTATACATACACATATCGATTTTTTAAATCATTGCGCTTTAAGATTGAGATCAATAATTCAAATAAACTATATTATTTTGTAACTTCTTGTTATATCAACTACTAATTATTTGCATAAAATACAAAAAATTCTATAAAAATTAAATCATGTGATAATATATAAATATAATAAATTATTGTCTTAAAATTTACAAAAAATTAATAAACATTAATATAAATATAAAAGATTCACCATGACATTGTTATTATATTTATCGTTATATTTATGTATGATAATCATAACTAAAAGTTAGTATACATAACACATTTCTATTTTCTAGTTACGTTATACTTTTACTCCATATACTGAAGTCACAGTTGCATGTGAGTGACTAGACAAAAAATATTAACTTTGAAAAAAAGAAAACTAAATGACAAATCTTGTGTGTTTTCCTCGACTTTCACCTTTTCAAATCCCACTTGCATTATATAACAATAGTTATAAAATTAGCCGGTAGGCTATTTTGTTTGAAGTTTTCGTCGGCATTTTCATGAGCCCAGCCATGAATTTGATTTGTCGGCGTTGAAGATGTCCCGACCGGCAGCAACTTGACCGGGGTTTTTTGTGGCAACATCGAACTTGGAAATTACGTGGGTTAGCAGTGGGTATGTGCAGGATCATCATGGAAAAAATAGGCCCTTAAGTGGCAATAAAATTCAGAAAATCAGAGTTAGGCAACTTGACGTAAAAGTTTGAATAAGTTATCTATATTATTTCAAAAATATGTAAGAATATAATTTGTAGAAAATTGCATGTAGTTTCTAAACTACTAGGCTTATTTTTAAAAAAATCTATTTGGTGAAAATTTGAATTTTCAACGCAGTAGTACTTAAATTTCAGGGAGCGTATGTCTGACCACCCTAACCACAATAAAATGATAATATTTTTTATAATATTTTAGATATAAGTATGGGACTCATGTCTCGATGTGATGCATATTTTTTTGTAATTTTTTTCAAGTAAATAATTAATTATGAATTTTTTGTTACAATTTTTAAAAAATCTAAAAACTCGTATGTCTAACCACATTAACTTGGTCAAAACTTCATGAAATTAATTTTATTTTTTAAAATCCTATAGTATGTGAAGCATAGAATGTGATGCATGTTTCAGATTCAAAAAATGTGATACCGTTTGAAAGCTATAGATGTTTTTCAATCAGCCTATTAATTAGGAATTTAGTCATAATTGAAATAGAAAGTGAATAATAATTCTTTATTAAATTCAAAGTAAAGCATAATTTATATTGGGGGAAATATGAGAATCTCCTTTAAAAACCCTTTTCGTTTCATCAATTTTGGGTAAGAAAAAATTTGTCAGCCACATGGGCCATCATATCACTTAGATATCGCCACTTTTTGGCCCATCATGATCCTGCACATACCTCGGTGGTGGAGTTGGTTGCCTTGATATGTGGAAGTTGAATGACAAGTGTTTGCTCATGGGAGTGTTAATGCATTTTTTCATTGTTGTATGATGGGGGAAGATGAAGTAAATGCGAGCGGACATATTAAATGCAATATTGAGTGTTGCAATGTGGGAAAGTATACTTTGATTAAGTTGTATTGTCAAAACAACCATTGTGGTTTTGATTTCATAGCAGATTGGAGGGTTTCAAAACTGTTGTTCTCCATAATCTATA
>CM021109.1:74379023-74428930 GCA_007115665.2 Sequoiadendron giganteum
TTCGAGATAGAAAAAACCGAGAAAGGTTACTGTAGATGGTCTCAACATGATCCCATATCCTCAGACGAAGAGTCTCTAAGCATCACGGTTTTTGAGAAATAGTCTGTCAAAGTTTCCTACCTTTTAGCACTTTGGACTCTTAAGGTAAAACGTCGCTCCAATGCATCTTAGAGCGATTTGGCATATTTGGGTGTAAGAGAGAACCATACCTAACGTAAATGTACCCATCCAGATTTGTTGGAACAGTCTGTTTGATCGTACCAGTTTGAGAATGAAAGTTGCACCACTTTGCAACTTTACACTCCATGCATTTGGCAACTTTTCCCTCAACTGAAAACTCATCACCATGGGAAAATGCCTTCGAGATAGCAAAAAAAGAGAGAGGTTTTTGTAGATGGTCTCAACATGATCCCATATCCTCATATGAAGAGTTTGTAAGCATCACAGTTTTTGAGAAATAGTCTATCAAAGATTTCTGCCTTTTAGCACTTTGAACTCTTAAGGGAAAACGCTGCTCCGATGCAGCTCAGAGCGATTCGGCATATTTGGGTGCAAGAGAGAACCATACCTCACATAAACGTACCCATCCAAATGTGTTGGAATAGTCTATTGGGTTGTATGAGTTTGAGAATGAAAGTTGCACCACTTTGCAACTTTACACTGCTTGTATTTGGCAACTTTTCCCTCAACTAAAAACTCATCACCACAGGAAAACACCTTTGAGATAGCAAAAATTGAGAGAGGTTATTGTAGATGGTCTCAACACAATCCCATATGCTCAGACAAAGAGTATGTAAGAATCATGGTTTTTGAGAAATAGTCCATCAAAGTTTGTTGCCTTTTAGCACTTTGGACTCTTAAGGGAAAATGCCGCTCCGATGCAGCTCAGAGCAATTCAACGTATTTGGGTGCAATAGAGAACCATACCTAGCGTAAATGTACCTATACGGATGTGTTGGAACATTCCATTGGGTCGTATGAGTTCGAGAATAAAAAATTGCACCACTTTGCAACTTTACACTACTTGCATCTGGCAACTTTTCCCTCAACTGAAAATTCATCACCATGGGAAAACGCCTTCGAGATAGAAAAAACTGAGAAATGTTATTGTAGATGGTCTCAACATGATCCCATATCCTTAGATGAAGAGTCTATAAGCATAACGGTTTCCAAGAAATAGTTCGTCAAAGTTTGCTGCCTTTTAGCACTTTGGACTCTTAAGGGAAAACGCCGCTCCAATGCAGCTCAAAGCGATTCGACGTATTTGGGTGCAAGAGAGAACCATACCTAGCATAAACATACACATATAGATGTGTTGGAATAGTCCATTGGGTCATACGAGTTCAAGAATGAAATTTGCACCACTTTGCAACTTTACACCTCTGTAGAGATTTAGGGATGTCCTCTTCAGATCACTCTATTCTAAATAGGTTTGCGGAGCTACCAATGTTAAATCCAAGTTGACTGACTTTGAGAAAATCATATCCTTGTAAGCACGATAGAGGTCCCACTACTTCTTGAATGTAGGAGCAACAATCGACCCTTTATCTCCATTCCTCTTGAAGCATTGTTTCTTTACTCCTTTTCCTTCCTTCTTTGGGGATTGAGCATAAAGAACATGAATGTCTTCATTTGTGGGGCTTCATCCAATACCTCTCACAACCAACCTTGACTCCTCTTGAATACAGTTAGCTCTCAACTGATCAAACTTGGGAAGTTTTGATCTCAAGCCAATTCCTTGAATGTAAGACTCCCAAGATGAAGGAAGACCATTAAGAGCCAACATGGTCAAATCTTTGACATCAACAATATGACCATTTCTCTCACTGTCTTTAACTTAGAGATCAGATAATACAACTGAAAGCACTCAAAAAATGAAACACATAAGACAATAAACACAACAAGAAATTTGCTTACAACTCAAGCCCAACTCATGGCTAAATTTGATACAATGAATAATAACACCTCTCGTAGATGCAAAGATACAATCGAATATGATTCTCCTTGAAATCGGCCTGTTGTTGCAAGATGAAGCGCTGCTGCTCATGTGCAAACTTTTGCTTGGATTGAAAATTATGCTGAATGAACTTGATTGAGGAAATGAACAAACATCACCTTGTATTTATAAAAAATAAGGCAACTCTTCAAGGAGGTCGGCCTCTCTTGAAAATAATAAATTACAAACTAATATCAAGGAAGGTCGGCCTCATCCATTTAAATAAAATGAGTATAAATTAAATAGCCATAAGCTATCATTTAATTTATTTCAACTTAATGTGTTTGCTATCACGTATGAAAAATGTGGTAGCGTAGACAAGGCAGTGAACTATTTGAAAAAAAGCTTCAAAGAAATGTGGTCTCATAGAATTCAGTGACAAACAAATGCAATTGACAACTGCTCATAGTTTTAGTTATGAAATGTGAAGTAATTGTATAACTGCTTAGGTTGACTTTGTTAGAACAATCTAGTTGTTAGTTATGCAACGTGAATTAATGATTTGAGTTTGAAAGATGTGTAATGCAATGTAATCAGTGATATAAATATAAACTACATAATATAACCATTCAGTTTTAAGCTATTGTACATTGATATTTAACCATTGCTCAAGATAAAATTTTCAAAGAGTTTAATTATGTACATAAGGAACAAATTAAATGTTGATTGTCAAATTCTATATATCAAATAATCCAATAATCAAGTGTATGTCCATATACAAAAATGGCATCGACGCCAACTCAAACAAAGTTTTACATAATGTAGCATATGCCATCTCAATATGTATTCAAAATTTACATGCCAAAATGTCTATCTCATCCTAAACTATTAGTGGATCATCAAAATGGAGCCTCTTTGAAGCACTCGTTGGCTATGAAGGTAGCTGCACAAGAAAAATTCAAACCGCAATTGAGATTAGTTATAATATATAATTTAAAATTGAATAATTAACATCAAAATCAATATACATTGAATTTTAATTGAACTCTAAAATTGAAATCTTGATTACTTGAAATATATGTCTCTTCAAACGGTCAAGATTCATAGAATATACCAAATCAACTTTTGAAATGGAAATCTATATATGTGAACAAAAACATAAAATTGATCCAAGTTAGCATACAATTATTGGTAATAGGAACTTATTTACCAAACACAAAATAAAATAAGCACATACCTCTTTAGGTTGATCTTTTCTTTATCTCCTTCGAGTGTTTTGACACCTCCTCCTTGAGGTGTTTCAACACCTACTCTTTGAGGTGTTCCAATAACTACTCCTTTAGGCGATGTGTCCCTTGTCATCATATCTGTAAAGCTCATAATTGCCTATACATATTGACAAGTACATATGAAACTACCAATCTATGTCGACGTATGTATAATCAATATAAGATCTTAAAAATATTAATTCAATCCAATTTGAGTTCAATTACCTTCCCCTTATCTAGATTTGTGCCTCCATAGTCTGGACGATGCTGGACCTCACTTGCACTAGGTATTTCCTATAGGAGGAAAACAAGATAAACATATAAGTTATTATATAATTTCATTAATAACAATTCAAATGACAAGCAAGTTTATAATATAAAATGTAAACGAGTGAGTGCGAAAATATATACTGCGTGTGTGTCCAAACCAAATGAAATGGCCCTAAGGGTGCTATTAGTCATTTGTGTGAGATCCTCCTCAAACATCAACTGTTAAATAGACCATGTAAATAAATATTAGTACTTGATACTATCTCTTATTAATATTCATTTAAAAACAAATGCAAGTTATGAAATTACAACTTAAATCTTACCTGTGTCACTATTCAGCATCTCCCTCTCTAGTAGGAGAGGACTCTGTAGGGTGCACTCCACTCCCCTATGAGTGATCTATAATGTCCACATCATGGAGGTCATAATCAAAAGTGTCCAAGGGATGCTCAATGGGCTGTACAAGAGGAACCAAACATATCTGGCAGCACATAGTGCAAGTATGTGGCACACAAATATGTGGACCTGAGGAGGAGGATGCAGCAACACTCGAGCCTTCGCCAACATCACCAAAATATGGTTGAGCTACTGTAGAAGCATGCAAAATGAAATGACCACTCAAAGAGTGAATAGCCTGAATAGTCTATGTGGATGCATCCTGGATAATCTTTGGATGATATATTGGAGGTGGCGGAGGAAGGGGAGGAAGGGGAACATTTGGGCATGGGACTACTCTAACTACCCCTGGTCTATCCTGGGGCATACCTCCACCAACGCCATGGAAGGGTTTAATGTCAAAGTAATTGACATGATGCCCTAACACAAACTCAACATATAATTTTTTAATAAAGTAAAATGGTATGTCGAAATTATTGTTCGGTGGTTTATCAAAAACCATACACCAACGATCCCAAAAGTTAGCTACAATGTCCCTATGCATGCACCATTTTATGGAAAGTTTTGTTTTGTTAAAATTCACTGGCAAACCAGTGCGGGGGTCAATGAATAAAGAGGCTATTTGGGATTTGGTTATTTGGAGATCTTTCACATCATCATAAGACAATCCACATCGATAATATTCCCTCATGTCTTCTCGCCACGGATAAAAGGAATTATGTTGGGTGGAGAGGGTTTCTATATTTTTAATTATTTCCCTCAATGTGTTTGTCATATCTCTCAATCAAGGCATTGTCTGATAAATTTCACAAATTCCCCTCAATTGCCCCAATTTTTCACCAATTAAGTTTTCAATTGGTGGATGCGGAGGCGGTGGAGCATTTGGCTGCAGAGGTGGTGGAGCGTCTGGAATTTGCGGATTTTGATTCACAGCCATAATACCTGATTAAAGTTAAAAACTAATTAAACTAATTGAAATTACACAATATAAATGAAATTATTGTAAAAAAACCCTAGTTTTTACTAAAAATAAAAAAAAAACCATACTTTTTCACAAAAAATCAATAACAAAATCATATTTTTGATAAAAATACATCAACCACACTAATTTTTAATCAAGATCCATTTCAAAACATTAAGTTTTAATAAAAAAATCAATGTAAACTCTAGTTTGTTTTAAAAATCAATAGAAAACCCTATTTTTGAATTTTTTTTAATAAAACCTAATTAAACATAAGAGAATCTACTTCAAAAATCCATTACAAGATTGAAAAAACCAAATACATACCTTTGAAATCGGATATCTGATCAAAGCGGATATCGGATTTGGGTTTTTTCCTTTTGCGTCGACGTCAAACTGTGAGAAATGAAGTTAAATAGTCGGTTGTTTTTTTATGTACAGTTTCCAGAAATCGGATATCCGATTTGGATCGGATATCCGGTTTGTGGAAACTAGGTTTGGTTTTTGGTTCGGGTAAATGTACTGACACCCGAACCTAGAAAGGTCAACTCGGCATTTCCGCATTTTTGAGCTAATCCAAAACGTGATTTTTTCTCATTGCCACTTTTTGGCCCATCATGATCCTGCACATACTCATGCAACTCCTTGTTTTCCTATAGATAACTACCATTATTTGGCATATGATGAAAGTAATGAAATCCCTCATAAACGAAATGATCTTCACAGTTATTCATTTAGGATCACTATTATCTTGCACTTCTGGATAAGGTCTCAAATGGGTATCATCCTTGATAGGAAAATAATGCTCCATTGTTCTATTACTGTTTTAAAATAAATGAAACAACACTATTTTTCCTTCATAATGCTCCTCCTGTAACAACAGTCAAATGGCACGAAGAAAAAAACCAAGTCAAAATATACAATTCTTTGATAGATAACTTGCAAGCCTTTCTTTTCATTGCACACAAATTTATAATCATTGACTATTGATGGCATATGATTGCTCTTTGTTTTACTCACAACCATGAATAACTCTTCTTAGAACTATCTTTCTCACAAACATCCTTTTGTTAAAAAAATATATCACCAATAATCATTAAAGGACCGTGGCAATAACAACTTATGTGTGGGTACTCCATGTACTTGTCGAGCTTTCAAATACATTTTTAATTGATGCTTTCACTTTAGTTTATGTAACCTCTGCATCTGGACATTATGATGTTCATGTAGGTTACCTTGATGCTTACTACCATTCATTCCATATACTTAAATACTTCAAAAAATATGCATTCTCAGCTCAAAAATTTCATGGTATAAAGCACTGTTTCTTTCCTATGTCCATGTATTCACAACTTGTTCTTGATCATAACCAGATTTGGCTTCTTTGAGAGTTTGAACTTTCTCCATGTGCTTTTATTATTTATTAATTTTCTGTTGATGAGGCATTATGTATGCCTATTCACTATCACCATTATGAACATGAAACACTTACTGCATTAGAAAAGATCACCATGAAACAATATGAATAAATATGAACAAATCACATGGCAGCAAAGATGCAATCAATTTGACGGTACATTAAAAAATTTGCAGTATGGAAATTGATGCATTTTATTTGATTTTGTATCCAAATTGAACTCATTTTTCACTTATAATTTTCACTTCGTTGTTCTCAGATTTGACTATTAATAGTGAATGATGTTCTTGATTCCTTTGATCATTGAAATTTGTTTCACTACTCCATAAATGGATTAGATGAGCATGATAACTGCATTTCCTTACTCAACCCCATATGTATGTTTAAGGGAAGCATGCCAAGCCATATCCTTGTGGGAGCCCGTTTTACTCCGCATGCTTTTATGTCTTCATGAAATGATCAACTACATGAATTTTCCTATACCTGCACATGAAACAAACAATATTAGCATAAAATAATGAAATTTAAAAGGTTCCATGATGTAGCATTTCATTTTAGGCTCTCATTACAACTCTCTTTATTCTTAGCTGATTCCATGCATTTCAAGGAATGAAGTGTATCTCTATTGGTAGAGCATGTAGTGTAACTCATATCCGAAGCTCTAACAGGACTTTCCTAATATTTTGTTGGTACACTCAGAATCGAAAGTAGGATGGAGCAAGCTGCAAGCACATCAATCAAAGATCGAGAAAAAGGCAATGATGGATATATCTTATGTTATTTGCTTCTTACTTTTTTAACCTTCAATTGTATAATTCATTTCTTGCAATGAATTTTTTTGGCTATCTCCACGACTTGTGTGGATCTTTTAATTTCTCTTTTCCTTGCATTCTGAAAATAAATGCATCAAAATGAAAAATTGTACAATCATTTATATTTGCAAACAAACGAAATACTATAATGTGAATAAGCATTGTGAAATAAATGAAAGAAATTGTTATGCTTAATCATTTTTAAATTTTGTCTCGTAATTCATTTGTACTGCAAAGCATTGAGCAATAACTCTTTTAATTATGTTTACTGATTTTTTTTGCATAACTGAAACTTCATAAATCTAATGCAAAACATCAATCTAAGCAATGCAACAACTAACCAAACTTTCACTTTAAAATGAAACTAATCAGCTCTACCAATTGAGCTATAGTGAAAAATGGTAAAATTTACCCTAGGAAAAACCAACCTCTAAAACTTGAACCAATATATTCGCAATATACCAAAAATTAATTATAATACATTGACTACATTGGTATAAAAAAATGATCCTAGAGAAGGAGTGTAGTGCAAAGTAGATCCAGGGTTTGAGCACCTACAAGTGGTCAGGTGGGGGAGGCTAAGCCCTCCTCCTTGGAGGTTTGTGCATATGTGGCTGCCCTCATATACTCTAGTCTTATTTGTATTAATTTATTTTTTTGTGACTTGTATGTGGTGTGTTTAGTGGGGTTTTATCTGGCTTTTGGTGGAGTGTTCTTAGTTACTCCTTTTGTCTTTTTTATGGTTGATATTTAATTTGGATTCTCATCTCTTCCAAGCATTGATGAGAGGGGGTATGGAACCCATCGATAACCCTAAAAAATGGGGGTATATTGGAGTTACCTCGCATAATCACCCTAAGTCTTTCAAAGACGCCGTCGTCGAGAGAGACTCTGCAATGAGGAGGGAAACTCTGATGCCAATGGAGGCGAGGAAAGTAAGCATCCCTTTGAATGCCTTGGAACCTTAAAAATTAATCCTAACTTGGAAATGAAAAAATTAATTAGTAATGAAAGATCTAGATTGAAATACAACCATTTTTCTAGTAGTTGTAGACATTAAAAAACTCCCAACAAGGAAATTCATGGATAATTAGTTTTGGATGTTTTGACAAATAAATTTGGTATTCAATTAAGTTTTTATAGAATGATTCAATGTGGTCTTTTTCATTTTTTTAAAGGACCATAGTATGCAAGAAAAAACCATCTCAAATCCCTATTGGAATGTGGGAGGGTGTAATTTTAGGGATTTTTCTTAGTCTCCCAAGGCCATTGCAGATAAAGTCTTAGCACTTTCTTGCCCTAGGTGGGTGGTTGTGAAAAATGTCCCCCTAGTTCTGAAGGATTCTTCCCCAAATCTCAGCTTCTATCGGTGGTGTGGTGCAGATGGATGAAGGAAAGGCTTCCCTACCTCACTTGGACACTCGTGCTCTAATTTCGCTATACCTCAGAATACAAATTCTAGACAAGATTGAAATCAATGACAATGAAGATCATTTTGTTTTCCCTCTCAAAATATTAGGGGGTTTAAATGATTATTTTTTGTGCAAAAGAGAGGGGCATATTCAAAAGAATTTCCCCATTATCCAGAATAAATCTAATAAAGGAAAGGCTAAACCAAATCCTAATGAAAATCCTGCATCAGACCCTAATATGACATACCCTAAAATTGCTAACAAATTAAACCATTCTCTAGCTCGAGTGAGATATGTCGACACTTAGGAAGGAAATGGTCGCATCCTTGAGTCTAACATTTCTTAGGGGGACTATCCCTTCGAATTTGAGAATAAAATAACCCCATCCTTGGTTTTGTGGGCTTTGGATAGTGAGGGGGATACCTTTGAGAGGCCAAGTCCCTCTCAGACTTCTCACAATTATTTAGGTAATTTAGTGTTAAAAAGCTCTTTTGGAATCCTATTAGGAGAGGATGTTCCCAAAGAAGGGGATCGCGAAGAGGTCGTTGCTATTATATGTGGTAGGCCTGAATCCTCCTCAATGTTGCCCCCAATCCTTGACTCCCACCAAGGATGTGGTTCTTATTAAAGCTGAATGTGCAACAAATTTCTATGAAGAAAATTAAGAAAAACATGAAGAAAACTAACTAAAAGATATTACTAATAGAGATAAGTCTACCCTTGAGGAAGTTGAGTTTAAGATCAACTGTGGCTCTTCCAAAGGCAATTTGGAAGGCAATAAGTAGGTTAGGTTGGACACTGATAATTTAGTCAGGCTTAATAGGGTTCATCCTTATTAGAGGACCTATTATCCAAGGTGGAGGCTAAACATCATGACTCTCCCATCACTCATGCATCATGCAATCTAATGGGATCCTCTAGGAAAATTGAGATAGAGGAGTGCAAAGATGGTGATTCAGTCGCATTCACCCATGGCTCCAATGGATCCTCGATGGATGATAATGAGATATTGATAGTTCAAGGAAAGGATTATATTAGCCTCGAGGACCTCACACCAGAGGGTGTACCCCTATTAATTTCTAATCAAATTATCATTGTTGACCTTGAGAAACAACCTAATCAAATAGAGTTCTAAAAAATGAAGCCAACATTAGAAATATAGATGGACCTCCAATTAATGATAACCTGAACCAATACCCCTAGTTAATGTTAGGCTTACCCTTCCAATCCAAGAGAAGGTTTGAATCTTATGGTGTGATTGGAAATGACCCTAAATCAAGAGACTGACAAGGTTGAAAATAACACTAAGTCTAGGAAACCTAAAGGTAATAAGAGCTCTAAAGCCACCCCTAAGGGAAACTTAGAGCTAGCTAAGAACATAGGAGATCTAGACAATGAGAATACTATTGATTTGCATCTTGAGCAAGCACAGAGGCCTAGGGCTATCCCAAGAAGACCTAGGAAATATATGGAAAATGTCTATCTATTAATAGGAGAGGTGTCCAGTTAGCCAAGAAAAAAAGGAAAAAAAAAACATTATTATCTAGTTGCCTACTCCAAAGAGTCTTGAAGTAGAGGAAAGAATTCCAAAATTCTTTGAGCAGTTCAAGAGTGAAAAAAGTGCCTCCCATATGAATGTGGATAATGAATCTTAGTTTCATTTCATGGAATGTTAGGGGTCTTGAATCCCCCGACATAAAATATATAGTAATAAGGTTTCTTAACCTTGAGAAAAAAAAGGATATTGTTCTACTTCAAGAGACGAAAGTTACAAGCTTTACACTTGAGACTAATGTGAGGTTAATTTAGAATGGCTCTTCCTTTTTTTACCACCAATCATGATAAAGGTAGGCGAGGCACAACCATACTCCTCTCCAATTTTTGGATACAACATGTTAAAGGAAATGGTTACTCCCCATGCAATATGACAGTATGGTTAACCTTAGAGAAGGGTGAAGACAAGGTGGGAATACGTTCCATCTATGCCCCTAATGACCATTTGGAGAGGATAAAATTATAAACAAAGGACTACCAACCTACCAAATATTTCCTAGATCCTTGGGGGTGACCTCAATATGGTTGAACACCTAGATGAAAAATGGGGGAGCATTAATATAGGGTGGAAAGGTAATGATAAATATTATTGGTAAAGGTCTAAGGCTAAGTTAAATATTTTTTATCCCATGGAAGGTGGGAGGAAAGAAAGAAATTCCCAAAAAGGTGGCAAGAGGGTCTATTGTAGGATGGAAAAAATATATGCTAATAAATATTTTTTAAATTTTGTTCCAAATAATGATGGAAATAAAGTAAGTGTATATCCATACACACTTTTAGATCATCATAAAATAAGGGAAAAGCTAATCAACAATAGGAGTAGAATCAAGGAGGACAAAAGGAAAATAGGTTTCATCCTCAACACTCAACTTCTAGCTGACAATGGTCCTACAAGGATTCTATCATTACCCTCAAGGAAATCAATAAGTGGATGTTAAAGGATTTAAACACCATTTAGAGAAGGGAGAAAAATATATTTGGCTGGAGGAAAATATTCCAAACCTTGGGTAAAAAGAGGGCAATGGATAGAAGGAAGGAAGAAAATGAGTTGCAAGATAAATTATTCATATCTGAATCTAGGGTTCAATCGAATCCAAAGGATGAGGGGCTATGTATGGAGTTGGATCTTTCTAAAAAAAACTCGAGGATAATTCAAGCTCATAGAATTCAAGGGATAAAGGTGAGAGATAAGTTAATTTGGTTAAACTACAGTGATAAAGGCTCTAAATTTTTCTTCAAATACATTAGAGAAAAAGGATTCAAGGAACAAATAGATCAAATTTGGAATGATGATTTTCTCTTCACCTCCCGAGAGGATATTCTAAAAAAATTCTCAAGTTTATTTAAGAACCTCTTGAATTTTGAGGGAGGGGAGAAATTATTCACAATACTAGAGAATACATCAAAAAATTATTCCTAGGAAAATCTCTAAGGAAGATGCTACAAGATTGGATGTTGAAATTCCAAAGATGAGATTAAAAATTCCATTTTTCTATGAGAAATGATAAATCCCCTAGTAGTGATGGATTTATTGTGGAGTTTTATGAAACCTTTGTTGATTGGCTCTATGAGGAATTGCTACAAGTCTACTTGTATGGGATAGAGAGAGGTTCATTGGGGAAATGCATTAACAAGGGTATCATCAAGCTACAACCAAAAGGTGGAGATAAAACCCTGATAAAAAATTGGAGGATAATATCCTTATTGAATGTTTCCTATAAGATCTTGGACAAGGTGATTTTTTTAAGGCTTGTCAAAATCCTTCCAAAATTCATTAGCAATACTTAGACCAGCTTCATAAAATGAAGGTACATCTTAGAAAATCTGATCACAAGATGGGAGGCAATGGAGTGGGCAAGATTCTCTAGTTCCAAAAGGTAGCCATGATCCTACTTAAATTTGAAAAGGCCTATGATAGGGTAGAATGGTCCTTCTTAAGAGTAACCTTTGAAGCCTTTGGGTTTCCTATCAATTTTTACAACATGGTGGACACACTCTTAAAAGATGTCGTAACACAAGTGGAGGTGAATGACTCATTATCAAAGGAGTTCAATCTTGAGAGGTTAATCAGATAAGGGTGTCCATTGGCATCGACCCTCTTTGTCATTGCATTTAATGATTTATTCTACTTATTAAGAGAGCACACTTTATCACCTAGGGTCAAGGGCCTAAAGCTCTTAGATCAAAGTGAACTATTAAATATCTAGTCTGTAGATGATACTACTATCTTTTTGGAGCTTGAGGAAAGCGATATGGATTTTTTGATGGAAACAATAATTTTCTTCTACAAATCCCTAGGTACAAAAATTTCCAATGCCAAATTTATCATCCTGGGGTGGGAATAATTTCCTCTTGAGTGGATCAAGAAATTTGGTTTCCAATGGGGGATCCCTAGAAATAGGTAAGGTACCTTAGGATTCCTTTTGCTATCAACCCTAATTTTTTTTAAAATGTGGCTTTGGATTAAATACAAAATTGAGAAGAAAATAGATGGATGGAACAAGCAATTTACATGTCATTAGCAAGTAGAATACAAGTGTGCCAGAAGATTTTATCCTCCTATAGTATTTACTTCACTTCTGTTTGGTTTTTTAGTAGATACCAAGTTAATGAGATAAAAAAAGATATGGAGCTTATTATGATAAAATGGGAAGGGTAAAAAGAAAAGGCATTTAGTAGATTGGATGTGGTGTTGTCTTGAAAAAATATAGGGTGAATTAGGTCTGAAAGACCTAAGGCTGCATGGCATGGCTTTAGCTACAAAATGGATTCTCAAGGCCATGGAAGGTAGTGAGCCTTGAAATTTTTTGGTAAGAAACAATATTCTCCTTGCTACTCCTAAGCAAGCCAAGGCCTATAAAAAGCTACATATTAGTGACATCCTCATCAATAAGCACACTATGTTCCTTGCTGACTCCCAGGTATTTAAGAGCCTTGGTAAGGCTTGGGAGATGATTAAGCATAATGCTATGTTTAGTCAAGAATTTTTTTGTTTAAGGTAATAATTGTCAAGCCTAAAAATCCATATGGTGGAATATGGAGTGTAATAAAAAAACCCTTGCCTTAATATAGGGGTTATCTACTAAAAATTGGGCTCAATTGGGTATCCAATCCTTCAAAGATATCTTTTTCAACGGTTAGCTCAAAAGATAGAATTCTCTCAACAACGAGTATAACATCCCATCTTCCAATACAAGAACCTATAATACCCTCCTAGAAGCATACCAAGGTTCTTACTTTCCCTTGAGCATATATGGATATATTAATCTAGCCACTCACCTTAAATGTGTGGATGGATTTGCACTATCAAGGGTCAAAGCCAAAATAATCTATAAGTCCTTAGTCATCAATGCTCCTATTTTTTAGCATGTTAATTAATTTTGGGGAGTTTCGCTTCCTAACAAGCTTTGGTAGAATATTTTTATTTCTATTTGGAATAATGTGATTGAGCCTAAGAAGGCCTATTTCAGATGGCTTGTTCTTCTGAACATAAAGTTCCATTTAAAATTAACCATAATGATGTTGATATATGCAATATCTATAGAATTCTTGAAATTGTGATGCATATTTTTTTATTAATTATATACAAAGGAAATTTGGAAGATTTTTTGTAATGATATTTTGATTTGGGATAAAATTGGTAGGATTAATTGGAAAGATGCGTTGATTAATAATGGAAAATTAAATAAATACAGTACATAAACTGCTTTGGGATTGTCTCTCTACTAAAATTATGTGGCACATTTGGAAGGTTATGAATTAAGATAAGTTCAAGGGTTGTAAGAGGGCACTTACCGAGTCTTCAAAAAGAGTCACCTATCTCAATATTTTTTTGTGAGCCACAATTACTATGGAGATTTAAATGGCCAAGTTTATGAAGCTTATTAGAGATGGAACACTATTAGTCAACAAAGGGGAAGTGAAATATGGGCACACATGACATCATAATCTTGAATACTCAAAGACCTTTCTTAAATCACTGAGGAAATTTCAAAATGTATTTAATGAGATGGAAGGAAGGAAACCAGTGGAGCCTAAAGAGGTTTGCCATGCCAGGCTGCATGTGAATGAGGGAGACAACTCGGTTATTGAAGAAGTTAAATCCAATGATTTCCTCCTTGATGGAGAAGTTAGGTGGGATGATCTTGAGGAAGGCAACTAGAGCTAGAATGCTTAACTCCATAGGACCTTAGCACAATCATCTTTAGAGTATAAATATAGACTATCTTTTTGTATAAATTTGTATGTAATGTATCTATGTTTATATGATGTAATTTTTGTAACTCTCAGATAAAGCATATGTTATGCTTACTATAACTATTGCATAATCAACTTAATCCATGCTAAGCCAAAAATTCTAAATCATATGTAATCCTTGTTTTGACATACTAATACTAATACAAAAAAAATTATAATACATTAACAAAATCAAATTTTCAAAAGAGAAAAATAATACAATTCTAAAGAAATTTCAGCAACATAACTTTATATAAAATCATACAATCATAAAAAAATGCATCTCCAAACTATGAACTAATATATATATATTAGTTCATATATAGGCAAGACCCAAAAATAGAAACCAAAAATTATTTCTAGAAGCATGAGAGAAAATTATGGGCTAAAAGCAACACAAACATCTCTATGCAAATCCCAATACCCAAATTAAGAAGAGAAAATTTAGACACTATGTCTTTCTCTTTCAACTAAAACACTCCATGCATGATCTTATCTATTTTTTTTGTAACTCACATGCAAAGTAAATATATTACTTATCTTCTTCAAGTCCATGTTTAGCTCTCCCTTTTCATGGTCTTGCTATCCAAATATTCTTATCCACCTTATAGGTTGTCATAATTGTATTTAAAAACTTTTATAATAGCTAAATGATAATTATAAATTACCAAATTAAACTATATGTAACATTGAAATATAAATAATTAAATACAAATATTAGAAAAAATAAAATTAAGATACCTTTTTCCAAACAAGATCTAGATTTTCATAAACTCACAAACATAGACATCAAATAGTTTTTATGCATCAAAAAATCTATACAAACATACCCACAATTGAAAATTCTAGAACTTTATCTAGTAGCACATCAAATAATTTTCTTTAGAGAAAACATGCCTATCTATTTTTGTATCAAGATGCAATTAAAGAACCAAGTATATAAGACTAAAAAAGATTCAACCCATAATTTTCTAGAAAATATTGCAAAATGCATGACCACGACAACTACTTAGGGTGTGTGTAGGATATATTATAGAGAAATATTTAAATAGGTATTGATAAAAACATCCACCTCCATATTGTCCATTAGAAAATTGTTTATAATTTTCTTTTGATCTAAAACATTTAGCAAAGTGAAATAATTAACATCGTGAATATTTTATATAGGCCCAACCAACACTTGAAGAACTTGGACTTGAAGCTAGACTTGTACAAGTGGTATTAATGAGCTAGATGGCAGGATACTTGGATGAGTTATAAGTATTGACATAGAAATACTAGTGGGCTACTCATTAGTAATATCATTATAAATACCACCATTAAAAAAATATTTTGACATCTAAATGTATGGAATTATTTATGACCATAAACTCCCCCTTCATAAAAAATCACATCTCTTGACACAATAATGCTATTAGTGAGAGGATTATACAATAGGTATACCCCTTAATTTTATCACCATATCCAACAAAAATACTTGATTCAATTTTTGGATCTAACTATTGTCTCTTTTGATCAGTTTCATGAA
Organism: Sequoiadendron giganteum; assembly: GCA_007115665.2. NCBI lineage: Eukaryota > Viridiplantae > Streptophyta > Pinopsida > Cupressales > Cupressaceae > Sequoiadendron > Sequoiadendron giganteum. Next base: position 74,394,814 of record CM021109.1, read on the forward strand.
CATATGCTAAACAATCAAAAGCTCCAAAATGATTAATATTAGGCTTTTTATCATACTAGGCTTCATAAAGAGTCATCATGTCAAGTGCACCAATGAGACTTCAATTGAGAATGCACATTTTTATAGGAACCACATCACCCCAAAAATAATTTCTCAATCTATTGGTTTGTAATGTACTCCTTTCCATTTCCACCATTGTATGATTTTTCCTTTTAGATACTCCATTTTGTTGAGGTGTGTAAGTAGTGGCGAGTTTTCTTTTGATGCCATTAATAACACAATAATACTATAAATATATTAAAACAAATTCTCCACCACAATCAATTAACCACATTCATTTTCCACAAGGGATTTAAACTTATTGAATGTATCAAAGGCTTCAACCTTAGTCTTCAAAAACTAAACCCAACACTTTTATGTGTAATCATCAATAAAAATAATGAACTATGATGAATTACCCAAAAAAATTATTTGCATAGGACCACAAATGTCTAAGTGAAATAACTAAAGTAGATAATGGACCCTCCATGCATCTCCTTTTGAATATTTCTCTCTTGCATGTTTTCCTTTAGTACATCCTTCATAAAACTCGTTGCAAATTCTTGAACCTCAGGCAAACCATAAATTAATTCTTTTGATGTTAGAAGCTTCAAAATATGTAAATTCAAATATCTAGATCTGAGATGCTACATCCAAATTTTTTCCTCATATGCCAAATTAGAAAAACTATTGTTATGTTCTAAAAAAATAAATGGGAACATCCTATTATTTGACATAAACACAACTATAACCACCCTATTTCCTTGATGCTTATCATAAATTTTACATTATTAATTTTCAAACAACACTTTCTAATCCTTCTCACACAATTATCCAACACTCAATACATTATGCTTTAATAATGGAATGTAGTCAATATCTTCAACACTTCTCATACCTTCTTTAGTATGAATTGCTATAACTACTTTTGGAGAAACCTCCAAGGTTTTGTCATCACCAAGCTTGATCTTAGATTTATAATTTCTATCTATTGTAGAAAAGAGCTCCTTATTTGTTGACACATGGTTAGAACAACCTAAATTATCTAAATACCAAACATTTTTAGTACCATTTTTAGCTTTTTCAAAATACAGGAAATCAATAAATTCGAGAATCGTCATACCCTCTTGAGCATAATTAACACTTTTAATGTTATCACCTACTTTTAATTTACAATCCCTTTCAAATTTATTATACCTATTACAATGATAACATTAGATATGTTTCTCTTATCAAAATTTCCTCTACCTCTTCCTCTTGAACCACCTCTTCTTCCTCAAATTTCTCTTGAATAATTTGGATTTTGACCTCTACCTTAGCCTTGGTTGCTTTTGGTGCTAATGCTGACATCTTCATTCTTTGTAATTTCTAATTTCAGGGAAAAATATTTTTCATCATTTCCTGCAAACAAATTGATTTCTCATTATTTCTTCATGATACATAAGAGATTCAACTAGGCGATCAAACTAAGGGATAGTCAAATAATTTATTTCTTCAATGATTGTAGAAAAATGGTTCCACCTTGGTGTTAGAGACCTTAATACATTTTTAATTATAACCTATTTACTCATAATTTCTCTCTAAGTATCCATCTTATTGACCAAATGTTTTACTCTCACAAGTCACTCACACTTTTATCTTCTTGCATCTTCAAATTCTCAAAATCTCTTTTTAATGGCTCGACAACTTTAAATTGATCACTACCTTGGTAAGATTCTTGTAGAGTCTTCCAAGCATCCTTGGTTTTCTTTGCACCTATAATTTTAGAAATAGGCTCTTATCTAAATATTTTTGAATATGAAATAAAAGTAAATATTTCTTATTGTTTGCTTCTTTCTTAGTTGTTCTATCATTAGATACAAGAGTGGTCCAGTCAATTGGTTCTTTATAATCTATTTCTACAATTTCTCACAAATATTTTCCTATAAAAAAAATCATCATGTTGATACTCCAATAAACATAACCATTTAAACATTAAATTTAAGAATCTAGACAAAGAGTTAATGTTTGACACGATTATCTCAAAATAATAACTTTCTTTGATATGAAATGAAGATTTTATAGACCCAAACAACTGATAACAAAAATTATAATAGAAAAAAAAAAAAAACAAATAAAATCACTTACAAGAATGAACAAAATAAATAAACTTGTACAAATTACTTTTACTAATCAATAACATGTATTAATTTTAAAAAACTATTATATAATAATTTGTGAAGCTTAAACAAATAACACAAAGAATAAATATTAAGAGTTTACAATGTCCAAAAATAATAATTTAAACATCTAAAAATAGTAAAAATTAATAATCTATTTCCCTTATATGCATTTAGCATGCAGTAAGCATCAAAATGAATCTCTAAAACAAAAAAAAATTGTATTTAAAAAATTCACTCATACAAATTTGACATTATAGTGAATGGCTTGCAGTGAATGACGTGGCAGATCTTGTATTCCATGTGGTAGATCTCACCTCACTTATTAAAAAATCATCCTTCTACATATAAGAATTAGATTGGATACACACCCATATCATTGGCCATATGTTCTATTATTTGTTTTGGATTTAAACTCATTTTTCACACAATTTTAAGAAATAGACTCTATTGTATTTAAAATATAATATCATTTAAATATATAAAAGATTGAATAAGTAAAAATAATATCTTATTAATGATTTTGTCATTTTTATAAAAAAAAATAAAATCTTATATTTTGATATAATTATTGAATAGTTTTAAATTTGATTTTTTTTCATTAGATTAATAGATATAAATAGTTAACTAAATAAATAAAATTTGAAAGGTTCTCCATTCATAAATTATAAATTGAATTGTTATTGATTTATTGTTTTTATTTAATAAGTATAATTATTTTTGAGGTTTACAAATTATCATATTATAATTTTATATTTAAAAACAAGTAGTGATATTTTATAATATTCCAACATTCTATCATATCATCTATTATTTTAAATAGATAAATAAAATCTCCATGAATTTGTAATGCTCTTGATTACAATCAAATAATTTGATAATAAGTTAATTCTTATATAATAGATGTAATTATATAAATTGATATTAAGACTCAATTGTATAGTTTTTTAATCAAATTCATTGATTCATATTTTATGAATTTGACAAAAAAATTATATAATTAAATTTTTGTATTAATACATAACTTGACATATTATGAAAAATACCTACTTCTTATTAAATATAATTATATTTCAATTATTTTCAAACAAACACCAAATCTCTCAATTGAAAAGTGTAACTGGAGAACTGCCTTTCAACTCTTCTTTATGTTCTTTGTAAGAATTTCTCAATGATCTGATTGATGTTTTTTATATTTCTTCAAAACTAAAGATATTTAGTTTAATCGTCATGTGAATAAAATTCCACAGGCTTGAAAATTGGTAAATCCAAGCATTCAATTGCAGTACACAATATCAACGTATTTTGATTTCAAATTGGTGGAGACCGTTCAACAGATAGGCTCTCCAGAGCCACAGAGAACATTACTTATTATATCAAGTTGGAGGAGCACTTTTACTTTTGAACTGATAAGCAAAGTTGAAGATACCCACACCCAACAAAGAAACCTGAAGCCATGCCTTAAGCCATTGCCTCTTCAATCTCTTATTGTCACTTACTTCATATTCCTCACTATTACAAGGAAGCTTGTCACAGCTATTTTTTCCCTTTGCAGGTCCCCCCACCTCCTCTTCATTATCCTTTTTATCATTCTCGTCACCTACCATTACTGCACACTGTTCTTCTTCATCACTTTCTTCAACAACTTCCTCTACTACTGCAACTGGTGGGTCCGAGTGGTTTGAATTGACCTCTTCATGAGGGTCATCATGTTGGGTGGAGTAGTGTGCTTTGAAATTGGAATGAAAGAAAGCCTCCAACTCTACTTCCATCTCTGGAGGGATCCCTGTAAAGAAGTAGTTATTGCAGTTTTGTATGTCAAATGAGGCATTGCTGAGCGGCATTCTTTTGAAGTTTACCATAGGAGAATTAAAACTGAAGATTTACAAAGAACTGAAACTGGCAAACCAGATCTTTGCATCTGAAAAATGGGGAGTAATGTCTGGAAGATAATTAGCTTTGTCAAACGCCTTTAATAAAGAGGGTATGAATAGAAAGACCAATTGGATGGCGTCGCTTAGATGCACCCTTCAAGCTTTATGAATTCGTTAAGCTTTACCAACACAAATACAAAATCTTTTACTTGTAAATAAGTATGGACTAAATAAAGTAGAGAGGATAGATAAATTAAGATGTTTCCTTTGTCGTTACAAGATTCATTTGGAGAGATGACTCCTTATGTCATAAATGGCATATAAGATATGAAAACATTGATTTTTATTTATTTATTTTAAAAAGAAAAATCTTAGGAATATAGATTTATTATTTTCTAAATAATAGTAATTGAAAGGAGGGAATATCAATTGTGATGTGGGTATATGTGAATTTGCTATTTTATTATAATCTTTATCAATATAGATATTATTTTTTAAATAATAATAATTCAAGGAAGGAATATCAATTATAGTGTGGGTATACACCAATTTGTTGTATTACAATTTTCAAGAATATAGATATTATGTTTTGAATAAAAATAATTCAAATGAATAAACTTCAATTGTGATGTGGGTATGCATCAATTTGTTATTATATTACAATCTTATCTCTTTCTCTCTCTTATGTTGTCTCTTTACTTTTGATTATATATATATAGTTGGATGTGTTGTCATTTTAGTTGTGTTTTTTTTAATAATTGATTGGTTTGTTAGAATAGGAGGACATGGCAAGGCACATACACAACTGTAGTATGGACTAAAGTAAAGAGACAACCTTCTTATTAAATAGATGGAAAATGAGGTTGGAAAGAGGGAGTTCTTCAATAAATTGTTAGTAGGTATTTTCTCAATAATGATTTAGCATTTTTATCAATTAATTGATGATTCTATTAGACCCTTAATTTCTAGAATAGAAATGAATGTTTGGTCTCTAGGCATGTAAAACATGCATTTTATTAATGTTAGATGAGAGCACAATTTTTAAGGTGGATTATTAGGGTAATTGGACTCGAGTCTTCATTGTGATAATGTTCCAAACAAGAAAAAAGAAGGTACAATCTCTAGGCACACAAAACATACACTTTCTCAATACTACATGAGAGCACAACTATTAAAGCAAGTTACTAGGAAGTATGTAGATCACATAGTAATTATGTGCCTACGAAAATGACTTGAAGATAGCAACAACTCAATACATAATTCTAGTTACAAGAGCATATCCAAGTTGCCTATTTTTCTATACCAAGACAATTCAAATTTGTAATCATCAAAATTATTTATTCTTCATTGTCCTAGAACTAAATACATTCCTTATTCACATTTACTTTTCCATAATAAAATTTATAATTGTTCTTATTTATCATATCCATCTTTCATTCGTTTTAATTTAAATTAATTAATATTTAATTGTTTAAATTTATTTAATTAGCTTAACTAAAATTTAAGGGAAGATTATTTTCTTTCCCATTAATATAAAAGACAAATTAGAGAATCACTTACTCAAACTTTTAAATTTAAAATAAAATTTTCACTACTAAAATATTGTAGTTCAATAAGAAAATAATTGATAAAAATGATGATATATTCCTTAATTTTTCATCATGTACAAATGTTCAAAATCTCAAACTGAATAGACATTTCCATACCTTATTGACCAAGTATGTAAGTCAAGTCAAGGCTAAGGTCCAGATCTCATGGCTTCCCAGATTCGGATGTACTTTAACGGGCATATTTAGTCCATCCAAAGGGAAGTGAACAAGAAAGGAATGGAAACTGGGTCCGGTCTTGACCATGTTTATGTGAGCTACATTCATTTCACCTATTTCTTATTTCTTATTCTCTTTAATCATGCTCCTCTTTACCTGAGTTTTTGCCAATTTTTTAAATTCTAATAAATGTCAAACAATTATTGGTATAAATGCACAAGGAATTGTTTCTTTTAATCCTATCAAAGTTTAATGCACCGATTCACATTTCTCTAGTTTAAGGTGCTTGTGCAATAGTGCTGTGATGGATCTCCAAGACGTTGCTTGGTTTTCTGTGGTGATTGACAGTGTGTTAGTCTATCTCTTGTTCAAGGCATTAAGGAAGGATATGTCCAAGGCTTGTCTTCCTCCTGGACCTCCACCCTTGCCATTAGTAGGAAATCTCCTTCAAATGGGAGGAGGAAAGGCCACTGAGGTTCTGCTGGCCCTTTCTCAGCAATATGGCCCTCTTATGACTCTCCATCTAGGCATGAAAACTGTGATGGTAGCCTCATCTCCTGCCATGGCGAAAGAGGTTCTCAAAACCCAGGATCACAATCTTGCTGGAAGATGGGTTTTACAAGCGGCCAAGACCCTTGATCAGCACAAGTCCTTAATAGGCTGGGCCGATTACGGACCTCACTGGAAGAAGCTCAGGCGTATTTCCAGTACCGAGCTCATGACCGCCAAGAGACTCCAAGCTATGCAGCATCTCAGAAGAGATGAGATTTTCCGAACCATTCGATTGATTTTTGAGGAGAAGGGAAAGAGTGTGAATATTGCGCATACAGTGTTCTACACCGGTCTCAATCTGTTGGGCAACATGATCTTCAGTTCAAGCGTGTTTGATCCCAGCAATCCGGAGTCTGTGGAGTTCAAGGATGCTTTTTCCCTGTCAATGAAGCTCGCGGGAACACCAAATGTTGCTGACTTTTTCCCATTTCTTGCTTTTCTGGATCCTCAGCGCCTGTGCCGTAAGATGGCCATAAATTTTAGGAAAGTGCATAAGTTTTTAGATGTATTTATACAGGATCGGCTTGCCAAGAGAAGCCAAAACGTTGAGCAGAGCAGAGATGTAGACAAAGATTTTCTAGACGTTTTGCTGGATTTCAGTGGCCCTGATTTGACTATCACAGATATTAGAGCTCTAATTTTTGTAAGTACCAGGAATTTTAGTTACCTTCTAAGATATTTTGTTTTGGGCTTGAGAAAGTTTGTCTTTAAAGAAAACCAGGGTGAAACTCAGATTCAGGAAAATCAAGTTGTTTTTTTCATTTTTCTTTCAAATGAGTTTTATATTTGAAAATCTAGGACACTGGTCAAAAATCAAATTCTGGATTTCCTTTTTTTTGAAGAACTGTTTTCAATGGATTTTTCTAAAGTTTAATGTTTTCTTGTTTCATCATGAGGTGAACTTGCTAGTATTGACAAAATCTCAATCTTTGGTTAGATTAGGGATCTACGATTTGTGATCTTTCATTTAAACAGTCAAATAAAATTTACCCAACATTTTTTAATGAATTAACTTTCATTTAAAAGGGTTCATCTGTGTTCTGGCAGGAACTGTTTATGGCTGGTAGCGATACTACTGCCACTACAATAGAATGGGCTATGGCAGAACTCATTCGCAATCCACATACAATGAGAAAAGTCCAGCAAGAACTGGAAGAGATAGTTGGTCGTAATAGAAAAGTAGAGGAAAGTGACATAGATCAATTACCTTACCTTCACGCAGCACTGAAAGAAGTGTTCCGCTTGCACCCACCCATTCCCCTACTACTCCCGCACAAAGCTGAAAACTCATGTGAAATAGCAGGGTACACAATACCCAAGAACAGCCAGATCATTGTGAACGTATGGGCAATTGGAAGGGATCCTTCCATTTGGGAAGAACCCTCGAAATTCATTCCAGAGAGATTTCTGGAGGGTGAGAAGAGTAAGATGGAGTACAAGGGACATGATTTTGAGCTACTACCATTTGAAGCAGGAAGAAGAATATGCATGGGACTTCCCTTGGCTCATCGAATGGTTCATCTGGTTTTAGCTTCACTCGTTCATTCCTTCGACTGGGCACTCTCTAATGGGATTTCTTTCCACAAACTTGACATGAGTGATGAACTTGGAGCTGCATTGAAGAAGGCTGTAGACTTACAGGCCGTTGCCACACCACGCCTCCCCCATGACTTATATTAGTACTACTTAATTTTTATGCCGTTAGCTACTTTGTTTGAGAGATCAAACTAAAAGGGACATATATTCTTCTGTATAAAATAAAGTGCAAAATCCTTCTGCTCATAATTTATTCTGGGTGCACTAATTTTCTTACACTTTCGGGTTAAATATAATAATACTGGTATTAGGTATCACCTGTGCTGGAATTTGAAATTATTATTGCCTGAAATTTGTTGACGCATACAATGTTTTAGTGTCTGGCTTTTAAACCCAAAGCCTAAAATACGGTCCACAGGCCGTCAACTGTTAGATCTGCGTACCACTCTTTTCCTGCTCCTCGGAATGTGAATGGAAAATTCGTTGCCCGAAATGTATGGGAATAAATCCATAACAAGATTACTTGACTGCTTTAGTACTCTGAAGTAGGTAAGGAATATTTCCACTCGGGTCTCAATCTGCTGGGTAACATTATCTTCAGTACGAGCGTATTTGATCCAAAACAAATTCATTGTCAATGTACAATTTGGAGAGTATATTATACCAGGTAGAAAATATTTTCAATGTTTTTTCCTATTACATGGAAACAACAGTTGTACGTAAATCCATTAGCTTTTGCTAGTGTTTGACTGTTGCAAATTCCATCGACAAATTTCACTGTGCAAATCACATGTTTTGATAATGGGGGTGTCACTTTATCTCCTTATATCAGAGAAAATTGATTGCTCCATTAGTGTTTGTTGCCTTTCTTATCACCAAACAGTTTACTTTTCAATTTTTTCAAAAGAGCATAGAAAGCAAATGCAATTTTCTATGAAGAGCTTTTTTGCATAATGGGGTGTCACTTTATCTCCTTATATCAGAAAAAAATGATTCCTCCATTAGTGTTTGTCAACTCTCTTATCACGAAATAGTTTACTTTCCAATTTTTTCAAAAGAAGGTAGAAAGCAAATGCAATTTTCTATGAAGAGCATTTTTACATAATGGTCTTCCATTAGTGTTTGTCGCCTCTCTTATCATAAAACAATTTACTTTCCAATTTTTTCAAAAGAACGTAGAAAGCAAATGCAATTTTCTATGAAGAGCTTTTTTACATAAAGACAATTTTTTTATTAAAATAACATTTAGATTATAAAGTGGGTTTGTCCATCTTAAAAAGATTCTTATAACATCAATTTTAAAAAAATTGAAAATTCAAATGGATTGAACATAGACAAATAGAACAAGAGGAGAAAACCTCCCAATCTCGTAGACAAGGTAGAAGTCCTTGTTACCCTAAAGATTGTTCATGTTGTAAGTATCAAATGTAGTGTTTGCCTTTATGCTAAAAAAAGTGGATCAAAAGAAAAGCCAATTAACAAAAGGAATAACAAAGTTGGTAGGAAAGACACTCCAAGAGCCAAAGCTCCAAAAAAAAACACCTGAGCAAGAATCAAGAATTCAAAAATACATTATAGTCATCAAACAAAAAACCACTAAAGGCTTTGTTCAAATCCCATATAGAGCAATCTTGATTATTTCCAATATCAAATTTGATATTGTTTCAATTTGAAGTTGATTTAGCCAAAAAATTAGCAATATGATTTCCTTCCCTTCTAGTGGGCTCAAGTGAACAACATTGAAACCTTGAATTAGTATGTTGATTTCTTTCATACATTCATTTGATTGCCATAGTTTGAAATGAGAGGAATATTTATTTTAAATGGATCAACCAAAATTTTAGAGTTAGATTCTAGAATAATATGAGAAAAAATCTTTAACTTAGCTTCTAAAAGAGCTTGGAAAATGACCATAAACTCAACAAAATTATTAGAAGCAACATCAAGATTACCAACAAACTAGAAATCAACCTTCCCATTATAGTCATGATAAAAACCTCCCAACATTTCCAGTATTATCTTCTAAAGATCTATCAACATTAATTTTAACCAAGCCTAGAGGAGGAAAAACCCATTTAGTAATTGGAGAATCATGAGGAGTATTGAAAGAAGAAAAAGAGGGAGAAGGCAGTGAAATAGTTTCATCTAAAATTTGAATTCCCACCAAGAAATTTTTTGATAATCTTGAATCCAAAATTGATAGTTTCTTTCAAATTATCCATTGTTCTACCCCAAACTTGATATACATGCCTAGTAATATATATATGAAAAATACATTGATTACATTCCCACTAGATATTTTATAAAATTAGACTAGGACCAATATCATGCAACATATTAAGGGCTTCAAGATTCAAAGAAGGGCACAATTGAATAACAAGAAATTCTTGGATAAAATCATTATTATTCCATGAAATGCACATAGAATCACACCATAATTGGCGAAGGAAAATGGTAAATGAACAATCCAAAAGAAGGTTTTTTCCAAAATATTTAGCTTGAAGGCATAGGATATATCTATTTAGACCAAAAATCCCATGCTTTTGAAGATTCTCATAATGAATAAATTTATCAAGAGCTACAAGTCACATGAAAGCATTCACCTTAGGCCAAAATTTAGAATACCAAACCTATTTTCAAATATTTGAGTTCTTAACTTCAAAGTTATATATCATAAGAGTTTTATAGCCAATTTGTACCTTGTATATCCTAGAACCATTTACATCCCATCTAAGGAAATATGGATTCTTATCTAAAGAGACTTTCCAAGAAGCTAAAATATGAGCTAACTAATCAATGCACTGAAAGAATTCTTGGCCTAGCCAAATATCTTTAGGTTTTCATTTTCAAATCCTTACACCATCTTGATATTGAAAATTAAAAAAACATAACTCCAACCATCATCAACAAATTTATATTTTAATTCAAGTTGATCAAGAAATTCCACACAAAGAGGGATATGTTAGTCCCATGCATCATCCTAGAAAAGAGCAAGATCACCCTTCTCCACAATCCAAAAAAAGGCTATCTTTTAATAAACTACTTCACAAATTCAAAATTTTCCATATTTGAGATCCTCTACCAAGGGTCAACATCCTAGAGATAAAAGAATGATTATTCATACACAAGTACTTGAGTTGAAGATTTCTTCCCCATAAAGTATGTTCCTCCACACACCATCTCCAATATATTTAGTAGCAAGAGCTATATCATTAAGCAGATAAAACCTCATACCTAACCCACATCTATATTTAGGTTGGCAAATGTTATCCCAATTAACCAAATGTCATTTCTTCTTCTCTGAAATTTATTCCCAAATAAATTATCTCATTTGACAACATAAAATATGGAGGATTCCTTTTGGAGCCGCAAGAGCCATAAATCTATAATTTGGAAGACCTTTAATCATAACTTTAAAAAGGACAATATGACTAGCCAAAGAGAGGATATCTATGTGTCCAATGATTGAAATGACACTGCACATAATCTAGCATAACAATCTAGTCCTTTTTCCTTAGGAAAGTAAGATAAATAGGTATGCTTAAGAAATAAGGATTCCCAAACACTTGAAAGGTGTATAAGCAATATGGAAATGGATAACATTAACTATATGATCCTAAAAATGAGGTTCAATGCGAAAGAAGAAAACTTGATAATTTTATCATTCAAAATTTTGTTAGATGCACTAGTATAAATTTCAAGAGATCACCTAAAAGCCATAGCTTCCTCAATAGTGACATTTCCAATAAAATAAGTGTCATCCCTAAATTGAAGGTGAGAAAGTGGATGTAAACCTCACACAATATTAAAGCCAAATATTGAGCCAAAACACCTGAGCTAAGTTTCAAAAACCTACCCAAACCTTATGCTAGAATGATAAAGAGATATAGAGAGAGGATCACCCTAATGGAAACCTCTTTTAGAATATAAAATAATAGGAGAACCATTAATAATCTCAAAAAGAAGAAGATGTACAAAAGCCATCAACCATTGAATCCAATTATCATAAAAACTAAAGGCACATAATATATCTTCCAAAAATTTCTAGCAAACTTTGTCATAAGCCTCAAAAAGATCAAGCTTCATGAACATATAAATTCTCTCATTAGCATGCATAAAGTGAATAGCTTCCTAAGAAATAATAATACCATCAAGTATTTGATGACCTTGAACAAACCCCCCTTGTTGTAGAGAAATTATGGAATGAAGGAAATTATTTAGCCTCTCAACAACAATTTTAGAGGAAATATTATAAATAATATTGCAAAGAGCAATTGGTCTAACATTAGAGAAATTCAAAAAAATATCTTAGGAATCAAAGAAAGAAAAGAGTTATTAAGATATTTAGGCATTTTTTTACGGTACATAGTTCCTCAGAAGCTACCAAAATGTCATCTTTGAAAATATCATCAAGGCCAACAGTTTTATCTTTTTCATCATTAAAAAAAAAGTTTCTCTAATTTATTCATGGAAATATGTCCATTGAGAAACGAATTGGCATGAGAAAAAGTAATATTAGGAATACAATTAAAACTTATATTAAGTTACTATCAATATAGAAGTTGGTGGGAGCTTTTAATAAATCACAAAAGTGAGAGACAACCTCTAATTGAGTATCTTGAATGGAAAGAATTTTAGACCCATATTATCTTTGAATCTCCTTGAAAGCATTAACATATTTTTGTGTCATAAAAAAACATGTAATAAAAATAAATCCTATCCCCTTTTGTCACCATTTAGCATGATCTACATAATTTCCCCAAGTGAAGCTTAGGTTTTCCTAAGTCATTTTGTAATTTGGAATGCAAAGTTAATAAATACTTATTTAATCCTTTTAATTGAGCATGTCAACCTTGACTCTTTGCAAGCTTGTTAAAAATATTTCTTTTCCTTTGAAAAAGATTATCACATGAATATAAATTCTATTGTTTAAGTTTTTTCTTAACAAAATATAACTTAAAAAAAAAACATATTTAGTTGTACCATGATGAAGAGCTTAAAAAACATTTATATGTGTTTGGATTTTTTTAATTATAAATAGTTAGTATGTTGATGGTATTTGAGTTCACTATTCATAATGATCATATTACATATAAAATATATTTTAAAAATTATGCATTATACATTATTTTTTAATGGTACATGCATTTTCTATATAGTATGATTATTATGAATATATGATGACATGTTTTGATTGAAAGGGATATTCTCCCTAAAAATAAGCTTTGATCATAATATATCAAAGATAAGTAGGAGGTAATATAAAATTATGATACTTTGTCAAAATTTAAATGCATAGTTGTATGATAAAATATCATAACATAATGCATCAGTTTTTACATTACACATATATTTTATATATTATAGTCATCATTAGTGCATGATAATGTTATTTTTTGATGGGAAGGAGTACTCTCATAATAAATAAGATTTGGTCTTATTCTATTAGTGATAGGTAGGAGTGATTTTTATACTGTTTTAAATTATGGCATTTTGTCAAAATTTAATTATATAGTTGAATTATCAAACATCATAACATAATGTAGCATTTTTTCACATTGAAAATATATTCTATATCTTGGGTTCATCATGTATGCACGATAATATGGTTTAACTAAAATGACCAATCTTAGTACTCTCCCTCTAAATTTGGTGTTATTAGATACATAGATTTTTCAAATACAATAAATACAAATAATAAGTACATACAACATTAAAGTAGTAATTGCAAGTATCTTCCTTGAAATTTAATATTTTCTTTAATTGTACATTGTTGTATAATTTAAATATTTAAGATTGTTAATAAAAGAATAATTTTTAATTGGATTTATTTTCATAATCAACTTATTTATTTCTTCGAATACACACACACACACACACACACACATATGTGTGTGTGTGTGTATGTGTGTATGCATGTATGCATACATATCTAATTCAAAAGTTCATTTCAAATTATTTTTTATATTTGTGAGGAGCATGCAAAGGGAACACGAAATTTGAGTGAAAGAATGAAGTTTCAATTTTAATATAATAATATTTTAAAATGGAATATTTAATAAAAATAATTTTATTTTTCGGTTTGACATCAATTTATCTTTTGTAAATGAGCTAGTTTATACTTGGGTAAGAACTATTACTAATGTTATCAATTTACTTGAATTCACATCCTCATTACTAATGTTGTTAATGTTCTTTTACTTCTCCTTTTTACCTCATCATCCTCTCTATATTTTCTTTTAACTCATGTCCATACTTGTAATACAACTTAGCTTCATATGAGATCCTATAAATGCTATTCAAATTATGTTTGAAGATATCTACAAATCTATGAAATATAATATATATATTTTTTACAACAAGGATGTGTGTGGATGTGGAAATCAACCTAAAGCTGTCATTCACTATATTTCAATGATATAATAGAGTTCAATATAGTTTAGTATTGCACTATGAATAAATGTCAATAGATGCAAAAAATTTCATGGTGCAAACATGTTGGTCCACAATTTCTATTGCACCAAAAGATCGACCTATTAATGCCCGATACAACTGCCAGAGTTAATAGATCCATGGGAGGTGGTTAGTCCATGCCACGAATCCCGAGGGGAGCGTTGACCATCTGCCAACAAACTCCCCCTCAATGTTACCTGAGGGGATTCAAACCCAACACCTTTGGCTCTGATACCAATTGTTGGCCCACAATTGACATTGCACCAAAAGATCGACCTATTAATGCCCGATACAACTGTCAGAGTTAACGGATCCATGAGAGGCAGTTAGTCCATGCCACAAATCCCAAGGGGAGTGCTAACCATCTGCCAACAAAACCATCATAGAAGATGTTACTTGAAGATAAGAATATGATGATACATGAAAAGTGTTAATCAATAAATGAATCAATTTTAGGGGGACAAGTGGGGTTAAGCTACATGACACCTACAATAAGTTTCAAGACACTTGTTGCAAAGTGGAAAGAATACCTACAACAAGATAATTAACACTTTCCACAAGACAATAAGTCACCTATGATAAATTACAAGGATTTGTGACACTATATATTTACCTACATTAGATTATATAAGTGTCTAAACTATTGTAAAAGACCCACAATAGCATTGAAAATGACATGCTTCATTTCAATGTCTTATTTGTATTTGGGTACCAACAAAAACACATGTAGCAACTCAATAATATTACTTGTAGTAATGATGTAGGTGTAACTTGAGGCCTATTCTATCTTGTAGTAATATTGTAGGTATGGTGAAATAGTAAGGGTGTTGATTAAGAAATTTGGCCCCATCTAACAACTACATAAGTGAACAAATTTCCATATGTCAGTTTGTAGATTGTGGTATGTAGGTTTAAAGGTTGTAGAGAGTAGATTGAAGGGAAATAGAGGGTAATGAATATTTTCCTAGAGAGGAAATGACCATTATCTTTTATAACTATAAAATTTTCTATGTTGGTGTTACTATCAATTTACTTTGATAGATGATAGATCCTCTCCTTTTGGTAGTGCTTATTTTTATCTTCATAAAACATAATTGATTATTTTGGTTCAATAAGAGTTTTACTTTAGGTATTTGGATCATTTACCTTAACAACACCCATTTTATAGTTAGGTGGTGCAACTATTAGTTTTCTCGAGTGAGTGGTTTATAGTTGGAATATTTCTCATATATTTTTCTTGAAAATACTAGCTTTGGTGAGGTAGTTACAACATCTTATTTTACCTTAGCCATGTTTTTCTATCATTTCTCTATCAATGATGATTTTGAGGTAGTGATTATTCCTATTCATGGGAAATGATAATTACTTATTCACAATGATTATTCATGTGTAGGATAGAAAATTAGAAAGGACATAAGCAAAATATGAAGAGGTGAAAGGTTAATATTGGTAAGAGAAAGAAAACCCCTTTTTAAATTGGTATTGAAAACCATTTTAGGGGTTCTCTTTAAAGTCTCTTGGTAGAGTTGTTGATTAGGTTAGGCATGTGAGGAAGCTATATAGTTTATACATATATTTCACATATAAGGCATATCGACATAGCGTATTTAATATACAATAATAGTCAAATACACTATATTTATATACCTAATACACACACATATGCATGCATCATATCTCAAATTAAAATTTTTAAGCTCACTCCACTCTTTGCAATTTTTTATTTCAAAAAAAAAAATATATTTTTGACCAAGTTATTTTAGATAGAAAATTGTTCATTAAAGTTATGAAAAAAAATCACATTAAATTAATAAAATTAATTATTTATTTATCAAAAATATAAATAATATATGCCCCCCTTAGACATGTCTTCTCTATTTATATAAGGTTTTGTGAGATAATTTTTTTTTCTCAAAAATATCTAAATATAATAACTACTAACTTTATGTTTCACTAAATATTTAAATAGTATCTTTTTGAAAAATGTAATTTCCATTAAAATAAGTTAATTTATTCAAAAATAAATTAGTAGTTTATAAACTATATTTAAACTACTACAACTTCTACTAATATATTTTATAGAATTTTATGGATAAACCTCTTGATCTATTAAAAAAAATACATTATATATGTAATTTCAACAGTTTCATTTCCACTTAAAAAGGCTAATTGAATTAACTTACACTAACCCATAATTATTTTATTAAAATTATTATTATTTATTATATTATAAAATAAAAAATATCAATCCAAATAATAAAATTATTATTATAATAATCTAAAACACATAAAATAATAAATATAAAACAACAAAATAATACACATAACTCATAATTTTAATGTTCTCCTAAGTCATATAGATAAAAAAACTCATATAAGACATTATGTGACAAACAAAATATGTATAATTTTATGATTGGACATTCTGCCAACTATTTAAAATTGTCAATTTTTAGATTTAGATTTTTTTGATGAAAGTCTATCACTATGGGTAGGTTGGATGTCATATAGACAATAATTTTATTAGTAAAATATGTGAAATGTTATATTTATTGTTAGTATGTTGTAGTTAATGTTTTAATATTTTTAATTGAGGTTGAAGATGTTAAGTTTAATATTATGTTTAGTATAAATTATTAATATATTGTAGTTAAATATGTTGACATTTTATATTGGGTGGTTCTTATCATAATCTATAGGTCAGTTTCTATATATTATAAGGGAGTTGGTTGTGATATTGAAAATTAATTTGATAGGTGAATTGTATGCAATTTTATAGTGATTATCAAAACATTTAAAAATAAATTTTGCTAGGTGATTAGTTCCTAGCATCATAGGATATTTGAAATTAATTAATTTGATTAAGTTATGTGTTAGTAGTTTGGTAAAGTTATATGTTAGTACTAAAATATCTAAAAGCTATATGTAAAGAACTTACTATTATCTTAAGAAATATCGAAAAATAAAAAATAATCATTATATATTTATAGAAACATGCTTACTATTACATGGTTGTAATCTATTAATGATTAACTTATCATAATTAAAAATAGTGGTAATAGTCCTAATTATATACAATTTTAATTTTGTTAATAAATATTTAATTTATTGACTAATACTATCAATATTGATAAGTATTTTATTATATTTGTAATAATTATATAATCTAATCTAATAAAATTATAAACAAGTTTTTCAAATCTCAACTTACTCTATACTACTACTTTTATAAAAAAATATAAAATTTTATATTTAATTTATAATAACATTTTGCTATCTCTATGAGAAATAACATATGCACTTATGTAGACTCCAAAACTAACACTTGAGTAAAGCTAAAATAAAATTTAATTAATTTGAAATTAAAAGCTACAAATGCAAATGCAAATAAATAAAATAGATCATCTATTTTTGATTGATGCAAGATGCTCATCATTTAGATGCTTTGAGCATCAAACATCTTGGATTAAAAAATATTGCAAGCCACTACTCATGTCTTCTTGAAAATCTATAATTAGAAAACCATAATAACTAGCCTCCACTAATGTTAACTAGGTTGCTTCTTCTTGAACTTTATTTTTCCGCTTGAAAAATAGTAAAGGTATTCCTTTCCTCTAATAATTTAAGCAACTCTATTTTAAAATGGGTTCAACATCTTCCTTCTATTTATTTTTATTCTCTTTCTCCCATTTTGATTTTATCATTCTAATGTTCCCCTTCATTGAATTTGGTTCTTCAATAATAATTATATAAGTAAATCACATTAAAAATGGATAAATTTTTAATATTACCTAGTATAACTCAATCTCATAAACACATAATATTTTCAAAACATTTTTCATTGTCCTATCTTCTAACACAACTTCTTGTGGGCCTCCTTAGAGAAACTTTCTTTCCTCAAATATGGTGACAAGAAAAACACCCTCTTATAATTCATTCTTTGTTCTTCTCCAATATGTATGATCTTTCTCTATCTATTTAATATTTTTTTTAGATATTCTCTAACCTCTTTATACACTTCTTGAATATGTTTTACAAATTCGTTATCTTCTTCACTCCTTGCATTATTTCCAACTATATTTGTTAATTCAAAAACTTCTCTCTGGATGTAACCATATATGTCTTAGATTTTATTTTACTAACACATATTCATCAAATTATTGTCTACTACTAAATTCTTCTTATGCCAACATTAGATCCCATTCTTCTAGCTTAGATCTCCAACTAAACATTATAGAAAAAATCCCAAACTTTGATTGACCACCTTTATCTACCCATATATCTATGGGTGGTAATCTAAAATAAAGTTTAAACTAATACCTAATTTCTTTCACATATTACTTCATAAATGAGATTTTTTTTTATATTTGTTTAAGACTATTTTTTTTGGAAATCTATGAAATCTCACTAATTAAAAAATAAATTGACAACATGTGATGCATCACTCATTTTTTTGAAATAAATAAAATATGTCATCTTTGACAAAATATCAATAAAATAGACTAAAACATGAGATCTTTGATTTCTTGGTAATACCAATGCAAAATCCATACTAATATCATTCCATATTTTCTCTAGTGTAGGTAAGGATTGATGGGTAAACATACAAACTTGTATCACACTTTCAACCAACTAAATAGTTTCGAGCAAAATAGTTTCACCCTAAACAATTTTGAGTGAAATAATTTCACTCAAAAATTTGTGGCCTATACATGTCACATACAGTTTTGAGTGAAACAGTTTCAAACAAAAATATACAATACAATTTTTCCCTTTATAATTTTCAAATGTGCCTGAAGGGACATGTAAAGTTCCGATTGAAACATTTTTGACTAAAAACCTTTCTATTGAAATTATTTCAGTCAAAAAAATCTATGTAGCATCCTTGTTGGTCGCCACCTTATCTTTTCTCATAATCTTCTGAAACTTTTCACTTGAACATAATATTTCTTCAGTCACGAAAAAAAGCTAAAAACACCCTTTTGTAGAGCTCAAAGTCAAGAATTCAAGTAATTTTTTTGATGTTTTGATTAGTTGTAATATGGCTTTTAAAATAAATTAAGTAGGTTGTTAAAATAAAAAATGTGGTATATATATATGCCAATTTCCTTTTAATTAAAAAAAATGTGGTTGATTAGAATTTTAATTTTTTTTAAAACATATTAAAATATTTAAAAATATATATGGTGCACTAGAGGAGAGAATCCTCTCCAAAAGGGTATAATTTATTACAAGGAAAATATACATTTTTTCATGCACTAGATATTGAAGTTATCTATTTAGAAAAAAGTAGGGAAAATTATGTTTTTTCTCTTTTTTTTGTGACGTCAACTCAACATCACTTTTTCTTGAAATTTTTATGCGATTGAAATTATTTTTTTAAAATTTATGTTGGTTGATTCCTTTATAAAAGTGTGACATAGGTTTTCACTTTTACCCTAATATTTTTTTATAACATTGATATAATCCCTTTGGCATACAAGACATTTTAAAACAAAATTCTATATTAGCTCCCATTTTTTACCTATAAATTAGCCTTCTCCCAACAACACCAATGCCAAGATTCTTAACTCCAAAGAATCTAACCAATTCTCCATTATGATTTTCTATAACCATGTTCTCCCACATAGAACTATGTGACCCATATCTAATAATTGGGTTCTAAAATTAAGACATATTATTTCCACAATTTACATATAAGTGATTGATAGGAATTATGGATATTGTTGTATAAGAGATTTTATGTATATCAATTTTTTTGGATCAAATCATTATCTATCAAGTGATCGCATAATAGCATGTACCACTAGTGAGATGAGGTACAAAAATAATATTTAGAAGAAAAAATCATTAAACACCTTTAAATGAAGGTCCTTTATTCAAATGTAAATTCCCACCATGTTTAAATAGGCTTCAAGTGAAGGCGTTTTGAATGAAGGATTTTTTTTTCATTTTTAAATGTTACATGTTGAAAATAATTATAAAAAACCTTTGAATGAATGTAATTTTGAAGGTATTTATGTTTTTGTCCTTATGCTCCATAGTTTCAAAAATATTTTTTTTCTTCAAAAGAAGTTTGGGATGATCATATGAAGTCACCATGATATGAGATTTTGTATAATCATATATTTTGGAGTATTTTCTTTTTTATATATTTTTTAAATTATTAGATCTATTTTTATTTTCTAGTCAACATAGGTCTTTTCTTTTACAAAATTCAATGGTCTCTATTTGACCCATTTAGGAAAATAAAAAATATTACAAATTATCTTCTCATGTTGAATCCATTTGTTGGTTCAGCCCAATATTTGAAACAAAATAATTGTTAAAAATATGACGACTAGTGTGGAAAGGGCATTTCTAGGAGTTTCATTTGAAGGTAACCATACTAATTTCACAAAATCTATTGTAAGACTAAAACTTAACATCTATATGTTCTCAATAATAACAAAACAAAGTCCCTAATAATATCATTCCTTAGTTTCTCTTATATAAGTAAAGTTTGGTACGATTCTTTAGTATTCATATAATCCCTTCAACATATAAGAAATCCTTTTATAGAATTTTGTACATTAGCTCCCATTTTTGGCCAATAATAGCCTTCTCTTGACAACACCAATGCCATGTTTAACTCTAAAGCATTCAACCAATTTTCTAGTTTAATTTTCCCTAACCAAGTTCTCCTACATAGAATTGTGTGGCCCATATAATGATTGCATTGTAGAAAGTAAGATACATAATAATTTTATAGTTTTTACATAAGTGACTAAGAGATATTCTAGTTGGTTATCCTACATAGAATTGTGTGGCCCATATAATGATTGCATTGTAGAAAGTAAGATACATAATAATTTTATAGTTTTTATATAAGTGACTAAGAGATATTCTAGTTGTAATTGTATAGGAGATTTTTTAATCAATTTTTTTGATCACATCATGATTAATCAAGTGATTACACAATAGTTTTCCCCACTTGTGATCAATGGGGTTAAAAAATAAGTTTTGGAAGATGAAACTTGTGAAACATCTTCAAATGAAGTTCCTTCATTCAAATGTAAAATGCCCACCATATTTTAAATAAGCTTCAAATGAATTTTTTTTGAATGAAGGCCTTTTTTCATTTTTAAATTTTTTCATTACAAAAATCTTTATAGGAAAAAAAGTTTGAATGAAAGTAAATATGAATGTATTTATATTCCCTCCTCTTTGTTACATATTTATAATATATTTTTCTTCAAAAATGGGTTGGGACCATCAAATGAAGTCACAATGACATTAGATTGTGTAGCATCACAGTCTTTGGACTAATCTAAATCTAAAAAGTATAGTTTATATTATTTTTTAAATTATATATTTATTTTTATATTTTCTAATCAATATAAGTCTTTTACCAAATATAAAGGACTATATTCAACATAGAATAAATTAAAAAAATATTAAAAGAATTTTAAAAAATAAGCATACATTTTATTTTGGAGCTCTTGTTTCAACAAAACAATAATTGATTAAATATAACAAAAATACATTATGACATAATATTACTCTAAATTATAATTAATCTAAATTTTATGAAGAGTAATAAATAAAATATTGAAAAATATGTAGACCCTATATATTAGTGTTTTTGATTCAAAAGTAGGGAAGGGCCCTGATCCCATTATAGATAAAAAAATAGCACAAAAAAAACTAGAGAGAGATAGCTTAAGTGTTGGTGCTTGAACCCTACAAATTTTCTCCTAAGGGCTTGTCAAGTGAAAATGAGTTCTTCTTTAGAATACATTTCTTCCTAGACATTGTAAAACTACCCAAGAAGAATAAAAAACTAAATTTGAATTATTTCGATTGGAAGGGGGAGAAGCCCCTTCAAAGTGACTAATAGATGGAGCAATAGGAACCTCAGGTGAAACAACCATGTCCAATAATAGAGTAACAAGAACCATAGTAGAAAAAAATTTGTCCAAAATCATAGCTATATGAGCCACAAGAGAGGCAAGACCTTCAATAGCAAGATTATTCATCTAAGCAGAAGGAGGTCCTGAATCATCACCATCAATAGAAGAAATATCACTAGGGTATATGACTAGATGATCTAGGAGAGAATTATTCCACCAAGTGGAGGAAGACATAGGATGAGATCCACATAGATAGTCACGAGCCAAGTGTCTAGTAGCAAAACAAGATTCTTTCACAATCCACTAGTTAAGAGCAAGACCAACCATTAGAACTTGAAGAAAAACCTCACTAGGTAATGCTTGAGTCAAATCAACCTCCACCAAAATCCAAGCATAGGAGGTGTGAGTAAAGTTCTTGGAAGGAATTTTAATTTTCAAGAACCTACTGAGAGCATTACCAATGCCCTAAAAAAGCAGAGGGGTGCCAGAACTATAAGGGAAGATAAGGCAATCTCACCCAAATAGGCATAACATCAATGGTTTCCTTCAAGGGGTTGAAGGAATGAACCCAAGGCCTCATTGATAAGGGATGAGAATCCCATTCCCATAAACCATGATCTAAGACAACCTATCTATCCTCAAAAGAATTAAAGAAAACAACAAAAAAACCTCTAGCAGAAGGGTAAATCTCAATCTTACCCTCCACCAAAGGTGTCCAATGTTTCAAGACCTAGAGGTGTGTTGGTTCAAATAGGATGCCATTTAATTGCAATCCTAAACATTATTTATTTCATGTATCTCCTAAGTCCTTGGAATGTGTTCAACAACACTAGGATTAGGAAGAGAATAATATTTGATGAAATACTCATGTTAATTGACATTTGAATTAATTCTAAATGTTAAAAGCATGTGGGGATGCCTTGGAGTTAGCTCCTAAAAAATAGGATCACATGGGCACACACATGGGAGGTGACACTCGCCTTGAGTTCAGTTAACTGGTTGGTAAATTGAGTACACTTCATAAATGCATCCTAGGTTCCTACAAAATAGGGATTTTGATTTATGCATGTTGAGTACCTATAAAATAGGGTTTGAAGTTTAGTTATCTTTAGTTATCTTCAGTTAGTTTTAGTTGAATGCTAGTTAACTTCAGTTAACTTGGAATGCATGGCTAATGACTTGAGTTGAATGACAGATAACAAGAACTACCTTTAGTTAACAAGGGATAACCATTCTTGCATGAATGGTGTTGAGAAATGTTTCAGTTAACAAGAATTAACTTGGACCCATGTTGGGCACCCAAGTTGACTTCTTGGAATTAACTCCTTTTCATGTTAAGATATTTCAGATGGCGGAGTTAAGTGGGCCCTCTTTTGGGTGCCAAATTTGAGGATAAGCTTTGGAGATATCTTTGGAATAAAGGTTGAGTTATGACTTCATCTTGGGACGCCCAAATGGATGAAGGAGATGATTTGACATTGTTCTTCATGGTAGAACTTTGCTTGCAAGAGATAGGGCTTGAGCATTGTTATTGTAACTCATTTGGAGTTTACAATGTTGATTAGAGCCTATTTATCTCAAGAAAGTTGAAGAGAGTGTTTATCAGTTTTATTGCAGGTTGTGAAGAAGTTTTGGTGAAGGCAAAAGAGGCATTCTCAAGCAAAAATTGGAGCTATTGTAATCTACTTCAAATATTGAATAATAGATTGATTCTCGGTGGAGTTTTTTACCCTAAAGGGTTTTCTCCACGTTATATGCTTGTGTAATCTTTCTAATATTCTATCTACTTATTCTATCAACTTTTATGTACATTCTACATAAAGTAAAATGGATTAATCAGATAATCACCCAAAAAGAATCTGTAACAAAGGAAAAGCATATTTATATCAGCAATATTAAAGTTTTACAAAGTATTAAGCTAAGAAATACGCTCAATTTTCAACATTTGGTATCAGAGCTGAGGTTGGGTAGAGTATTGGGATGCCTTTCTCTTAAAGATTGAAGGATTTATTGGCTTAGTGGGAGCTTTTATTATTTTGGTTATTTGCTGATTTTAGAAATAAGTTTTGTTACAATGAATTCTCGTTTAGATATTGAAAGGTTCAATGGATCTAACTATGAAATGTGGAAATTAAAAATGGAAGATCTTCTTGAAGAAAGAGATCAATGGTTAGCTTTTAATAGTTAGACAAAGACACCTACAAGTATTTCAGATGAGGATTGGGCTAAGTTAGATAAGAAGGCAAGAGGAACAATTAGATTATGTCTTGTTGATGTTGTTCTCTTGAATGTTTCAAAAGAAAATACTACATATAAATTTTGGAAGAGAATAGGGGATATTAATCAAACTAAAAGTCTCACAAATAAGTTGTATCTGAAAAGGCAGTTGTATTCATTAAAAATGAAAGATGGTGATTCAGTAGCACAACGCTTAAATTATTTTAATTTGATTCTTAGTCAGATAGCATCTGTAGATGTAAAGATAGAAGATGAGGATAAATGCATTTTATTACTTTTCTCTTTACCAGATTCTTGGGAAAATCTAATTGTTGCAATCAATGGTAATGGTGTAGATACAAAGATGGACAATATCATTCCTACTCTCCTATCAAAGGAGATGAGGAGGAAGTCTAAAAATGGCTCCCAAGATGCCTTGTTTGTAAGAGGTAGGCCTCAAGAGAAGGCATCTAAGGCAAACAAGAAAGGAAAGGGTAAGTCCAAAGGACGGTCAAAAACCCCTGGTAAGAGTAAGGTAAAGTACTGGAATTGTGGAAAAACTGGACATATTAAAAAGGATTGTAAGAGCAAGAAAAATGTTTCTGATGCTTCTACAGAAAAATCCACTGATGACAGTAATGATGAATTAGTCATTTCTTCTAATACTATTGTTGATAACTCTTTTTCTTATTGATCCAAGTTGCTCATATCATATGACTCCTAGAAAGGAGTGGTTCACTATGTCTATTGCATATGATGGAGGGGATGTCTTCTTTGGAGACAACACAACAAAGGTTGTTGGCAAAGGAGAGGTAAAATTATGTTTCAGTGATGGTAGGGTTAAGACCCTTAATGTTGTTTTACATATTCCAGGACTTGCTAGAAATCTTCTTTTTATCTCTAAGTTCAATGATTCTGGAATGCATGCGACATTTGACAAAGGTGGTTGCAGATTGGTCAAAGGGAATATGGTGGTTGCTAAAGGATCTCAGATTGGGACTTTGTTTAAGCTAAATACCTCCAATGCAAATATTTTATCCAATGTAACTGAAGCTGAAAATACATGTATGTTATGACACCATAGATTGGGTCATATAGGTGAAAAAGGTCTTAGGACCATTATTAATAAAAAATTGGTTGAAGGTATTCCTAATTATAAGATTGGAAAAAATGACTTTTGTGAGCACTGTGTGTTTGGAAAACAATCTAGATCTAAATTTCCTAGTGGTACAAATAGAGCTAAAAGATTATTATAGATTATTCACTCAGATGTAATGGGCCCTGTGGATATTGACTCTATTGGAAAATCTAGATACTATGTCACATTTATTGATGATGTCTCAAGATACACTTGGATATATTTTATGCATAGAAAATCTGATATGTTTAATAATTTTAAGGAATTTAAGGCTTTGGTTGAGAAACAATCAGATCATAAGATAAAAGTGTTGAGATCAGATAATGGTGGTGAGTATTGTTCTAGGGAATTTGATGACTATTGTAAGCATGCAGGAATAGTTAGACATAAAACTACTCCATATATACCTCAATAAAATGGAGTAGCAGAAAGGATGAACCGAACCTTAATGGAAAAAGCTAGGAGTGTGTTAAGTAGTGCTAAGCTAGATCGGTCCCTATGGGTTGAGGCAGTATGTACTTCTTGTTATTTAATCAATAGACCCCCTAGTTCATCTATTGAAGATAAAACTCCTTATGAAATGTGGTTAGGAAAGAAACCTAATGTTGCACATTTAAGGATCTTTGGTTGTGAGGATTTTGTTCATGTGCCTCAAGAAAAGCGATCTAAATTGGATCCTAAAGCACAAAAATGCATATTCATAGGTTATGGTGAAAATGTAAAAGGTTACAAGATTTGGAATCCACTAACATGAAAAGTTTCTTTATCCAGAGATGTGATTTTTAGGGAATTTAGAGCTTATTCAGGAGAAGAACAACCAAAGGAGAAGGATTCTTCTCGAACAATGCATTTTGAGATTGATAATTAGAAGCAACAAGATGCACATGTTGAAGAACAATTGGATGGATTGGAAGAGGAGAGTTCAGAGAGTTCTTTTGGAATAGATGCTCAAGATGAGCATATTGAAGAACAAGTAGAAACCCCTTTGATAAGATCCACAAGAGAACAAAATCATGTTGATAGGTATAGCCCACCTAATTTTTGTTGTATTTTTGCTTTAATGAGTACTAATGATGAACCCAATTCTTACAGGGAAGCTTTGTCTTCAGATGAACACAAATTTTGGTCACAAGCTATGCATGAAGAAATGGAATCCTTAGAAACTTGTGACACATGGGATCTTGAGAGTTTTCCCAAAGGAAGAAAGGCCATTGGTTGTAAATGGATCTTTAAAAAGAAGATTGGAGCAGATGGTAATCTCGAAAGGTATAAGGCTAGATTAGTAGCCAAGGGCTACTCCTAGAGAGAGGGAGTTGACTTTAATGAAATATTCTCTCATGTTTCTAAACTTACTTCTATTAGATTCTTTTTTTCAATTGTTGCTGCTTATAATATAGAAATTGAGCAAATGGATGTGAAAAATGCATTTTTGCATGGGAATCTTGATGAGGAGATTTATATGAAGCAACTTGATGGTTTTTTTGTAAAAGGAAAAGAAGAATTGGTTTGCAGGTTAAAGAGATCTTTATATAGATTGAAAAAATCACCCACAATGTGGTACCAAAAGTTTGATGCTTTCACATTGAAAATTGGTTATGTTAGGAGTGAGGAAGATCATTGTGTTTACATAAAAATAATTGATGATCAACTTTTAATTATTATCTTGTACGTTGATGAAATGTTGTTTATTGGTAACAACAAGGTAATGATCAAAGAATTGAAAGAAAAAATCTCGAGCACATTTGAGATGAAAGATCTAGGGGCTGAAAAATATATCATTGGTATGGAGATCAACAAAGATAGAGGTAACATAAATATTTGCTTAAGTCAAAGAAATTATGTTGATACTATTTTGAAATGGTTTAACATGCATGACAATAAACTAGTTAATATTAATTTACCAGTTGGCACGAAGTTAAGTTTAGACATAAGTCCTAAATCTGATTTTGATTATGAGGAAATGTCTAAAATTCCGTATGCTAGTGCAATTGGTAGTTTAATGCATGCAATGGTCTGTACGAGACCAAATATAGCCCAAGCAGTGGGAGTTCTTAGTAGGTTTATGTCTAACCTTGGTAAAGAACATTGGACTTATGTTAAGAGAGTGTTTAGATATTTACAAGGGAATTCTAATTAATGTTTAGTTTATCATGGTTCTAATGACATTGATATTATGCATAGATCATTGTACATACAGGGTTTTGTTGATTCAAATTGGGCAAGAGATCTAGACAGTCGAAGGTCGACAAGTGGTTATGTGTACACTTTTTTTGGAGTTGTGATTAGTTGGATGAGTAAGAGGCAGCCCACGGTTGATTTTTCCACCACAAAAGCAGAGTACATGGCTAGCACACATGCCTCTAAAGAGGCAGTTTGGTAACAAAGACTTGGGAAAGGTATTGGTTTTAATTGCAAGAAAGTTAGGCTTGAATGTGATAGTCAGAGTGCTATTTGTTTAGCCAAAAATCCTATGTATCATGCTCGTACTAAACATGTATATGTTTAGTATCACTTTGTGTGAGAAATGGTTGAAAGTGGAAAAGTATTAATTGAAAAAGTTGACACTTTGATTAATGTTGTTGATTATCTTACAAAGCTAGTTCCTACAAATAAGTTCGCGTGGTGCAGGAAGGCCATTGGCCTTGAGTCCTATACTTGATTTAAAATTATTATTCCTTGTTTAGAATAATTGCAATGTATAATGTCAAGTGGGAGAATTTTGGAAATAGGATGCCATTTAATTGCACTCCTAAAGATTATTTATTTCAAGTATCTCTTAATTCCTTGGAATGTGTTCAACAACACTAGGATTAGGAAGAGAATAATATTTGATAAAATAATCATGTTGATTGACACTTGTAATTAATTCTAAATGTTAAAAGAATGTGGGGACACCTTGCAGTTAGCTCCTACAAAATAGGAGCACATGGGCGCACACATGGGAGGTGACACTCACCTTGAGTTTAGTTAACTGGTTGGTAAATTGAGTACACTTCAGAAATGCATCCTAGGTTCCTACAAAATAGGGATTTTGATTTATGCATGTTGAGTACCTATAAAATAGGGTTGAATTGAAGTTCAATTGAAGTTCAGTTGAAGTTCAATTAAGTTCAATTAAGTTCAGTTTAGTTTAGTTTAGTTCAGTTCAATTGAAGTTCAATTAAGTTCAGTTTAGTTTAGTTCAGTTCAGTTCAGTTTAGTTCAGTTTAGTTCAATTCAGTTATCTTCAGTTAGTTTTAGTTGAATGCTAGTTGAATTTAGTTAACTTGGAATGCATGGTTAATGAATTGAGTTGCATGACAAATAACAAGGACTACCTTCAGTTAACAGGGGATAACCATTCTTGCATGAATGGTGTTGAGAAATTTTTCAGTTAACAAGAATTAACTTAGACCCACCTTGGGCACCTAGGTTTACTTCTTAGAATTAACTCCTTTTCATGTTAAGATATTTCAGATGGTTGAGTTAAGTGGGCCCTCTTTTGGGCGCCAAATTTGAGGATAAGTTTTGGAGATATCTTCAGAATAAAGGTTGAGTTATGACTTCAGTTTGGGATGCCCAAATGGATGAAGGAGATGATTTTACATTGTTCTTCACAGTAGAACTCTACTTGCAAGAGATATGCATACCTTTTAGGGATAGGGCTTGAGCATTGTTATTTTAACTCATTTGGAGTTTACAATGTTGATTAAAGCTTATTTATCTCAAGCAAGTTGAAGAGAGTGTTTATCAGTTTTATTGTAGGCTGTGAAGAAGTTTTGGTGAAGGAAAAAGCAACATTCTCAAGCAAGAGTTGGAGCTATTGTAATCTACTTCAAATATTGAATAATAGATTAATTCTTGGTGGAGTCTTTTACTCGAAACGGTTTTCTCCACATTATATGCTTGTGTAATCTTTCTAATATCCTATCTACTTCTTCTATCAACTTGTGTCTATATTCTACAAAACATAAAATGGATTAATCAGATAATCACCCACAAAGAATTTGTAAAAAAGGAAAAGCATATTTAGATCAGCAATATTAAAGTTTTACAAAGTATTAAGCTAAGAAACCATCTTAATTTTAAACAAGGTGCAGATCTAGGAAAGAAGACCACAAACGATAGAATATACAAATTAAGTGCATCTTGGAGAAAAAAATAATACAATCCGAGACCTCTTGCTTGAGAGAAATCATAGGAGCAACATTATCATGCACCAAAGGATGCACAAAGCCCACCCTCACCTTTCAGGACCACACAACATCAACAAATGATGGAGAAATCACAGCTAGAATAGAACCATGTACAACCGAAGAACCCTATATATTAGTGTTAATAATCTATATTTAAAAATTGTAATCTTATTTTAAAAAAATATATTTTATAACATAATATCACTCTTTCAAAATTCTATAAAGTATGATAAATAATATTTTTAAAATTTATTTGGAACCTACACAATTTTTTTTCAAAATTATTAGTTCACATCATCTTCAAAGTCTTAATAGTTTTCTATGAGCTGAAGAGGGTAAATTAATTAATTATTTACTGATGCACAATAGGAAAATTTAAACATGGAGAGATACAATTATGGTTGTAATAATCATAACTATGTAGTTGTAATAGATAATTATAAGAATCAATGTAATAATGTACATTAACATTCCCCCTTATTACATTGTTCCTACAAATTTATTTACGAAGGGACCCCCCCTTAAAACTTACATAACAAAACTTGTTGATTACACAAATAAAAATTCATGAGAAGATCTTTTGAAGAAAAAAATATTGAATCAAGTGGAACACCATCAAGCTACCTCATAATCCTTCTAAAGGTGTATCTTGAAGCCAAATTTTTCAATTTTTAGACTTCCATATCCCTGAACTCCTAAATCACAAACACCAAATTATTGGACAAAAATCCATACCAAGCTCTAGAAACATAGGGCTCCATCAAGTTGTCTCTTTTTCCTCATAAGGGTATAATTCTTGATCATAGTCTCATAAACTTACTGGACAACAATCCATATTTATTTTATTATCAAATCCCTTACCTGTCTCCAAAATTGAAACTTCACAATATGTGTATTCTTGAAATCCATCAACACCAAAAAATAAAAGCAAGAAAGAAAGAAAACACACTTATCTTGCAAAGAACCATCTCAAAGTGAGAAGCTGACTTGAGATCTGATGGAAATTCCTCCATCCTTTGATGTCACCAACCTCCAATGTGATTGATCAAAGTGCTAATCAATTCTTAGTAATATAAAAAAAAATATCATTTGGTGGATCCTCATCCTCATCCTCAATACAAACTAAGCTACCTCCATCTTCTAAGGTTTGAGAAGTTCATCTACCAAAGCCTTGAATTCTACTAATTTCCTCACATCATGCGAGAGATCTAAAATTACTTATGTGATTTGACATTGTGATTTCATCTTCTATTTTGAACCTAAATAATTAAATTTTTAGGGAAAACTTTGCATTAAGTGATTTTTCTCCAAATAATTTATTTAAATCATCCCAAATTTTCATTGATGATTTGTCTAAATCTATATGATGTAATTTAGAGTTTGAAAGAGCAAGAACAAGAATAGACTTGGCTAAATATCATCTTTGCTATTCTAGTCTAATGCATTATTTACATCTATATGTGGTTTTTCCTTTCCACTTTATACTATTTCCCATAAATTTTTTTTCATTGGTTGCATTTGAATTTTTACTCTCCAAGTATTAAAATTAAAACTAAAGTACAAGTTCTAATAAAATATCCATTAGAAAAATGTAAATTAAGTTATCAACCTTATCACTCAAAATAGGAATAACAAAAATTTCAAAAAATGTACCTATAAAAAATAAATAGTTTCTTTAGTAGAGATCTCCTGTAAACTCAGACCAATTTTATACTTTGCCTCTTCTTCTCTTGAAATGATAAGGCTCAACCATTGCAACCATTTTTCCTCTAAAAACATGGTCATGTATAGAGGTGAATTCCATGTGCGATCGAATGCAGTCCTTCAAATTCCTTTCATCTTATCAATTGAAAACATGCAGGCATTCACACTTCCAATGTGTTTTCTTTCTTAGTCTATCATTTAGATTGTTGAGCACCTAAATTTTTAAAAACTTGAAGATGAACTCCATCAAATGTATTAAATTTTTTCAGTAGAATCCCTATGATCTTGTCTCATACTATATCAACTAGGTATGCATTAATTTTCAAATCATACTACTGATGAATAAATATTTTAGAATGATAAATGGCAAGTTCAACTGATAGAGGCATGGGAGAAAAAAAAAATTCTTCCATTGACAACTTGGGTATCTCTTCTACACAAAATCTAGATGGCTATATCATATTTTTATAGCTAGTGTGTCTTCTTACATTCAATGAGTATTTGCGACTCCAATAAATAGCAACTTCATTATACAACATTCAATGCCACTCTTTCTTGTTAGTATGCAACCACTACAAAGAAGTTTCACCATGGATAGCTCGCCCTGCTATGCCTTGGCATGCCTACTTCTCTTCATGTACACACATTGCTCTTCCATTTATCTCACCATTATATAAACTTCAGTGCAACAGAACATATCATAGACATAGAGGTAATGATTCTCTCTTACCAAATGATGAGATTAAATTACTTAATTATTCATTGATGCATATCAGGAAAATTTAAACATGGAGAGATATAGTTGTAATTATAATTTAACCATAATTGTATAGTTGTAATAACTACCTATAACAAAAAATGTAATACTATACACTAACATATGTAACATGTAATAATTTATGCTAACAATTCATGGCTATCATTTTTCTCTCCTCAATCATATTCATCATAAAGAATGGGTGAATATACCATTTTACGTGTTATCTTTGTTAATGTCATGCATTGTCAAAGGGGCATATTTTCCCCTCCACTAGGGATTAATTCTCACTTTGTATAAATTTTTTCTCGACACCATCCCCAAACCAAACCCTAACCCCACTAGTAAGCCCTTATAAATCAAAATTATTAAAAAAAAATAGCTATCGTCCCCATATACCCCCCTTGTATTCAAAATCCAAACCCAAAAGGGTAGCCCAAATTTCTACTATTTCCACTAGTCCCTCCTATTTTTGTTCCCAAGAACACCACCCCTTAAAAAATGAAATCTCATTTTTCCCTTCCCAACCCCGAAAGGAAAAAATTAGGCCCCTATGATTCTGTCTTTATTGAAATTGGTAATGAGCTAGAAGCTTGCCTTGAGCATGTTTCTAGTGGTGGGTCAGGATACAAGATATCTGTCAAAATAGTCTGTGCTAGTTAGAACAAGAGAAAGGATAAAAATGGAAAGAATTTGGCTCTAGAGGAAATGGGTTTGGGCTCTTATGATGAAGAGTTGATTCCTAATGATATCGAGGAAAGCATGGACAACAGTGAACAAGAAGAATATGGTGAAGAAGTTAGCATGGAGGAAATTGAAGAGTAACAAAAGGAGGAGGAAGTTTTTTGAGGACAATAAATATGTGAAAATGAAAGCCCTCGATTCAGAGCAGGAGGAAGAAAAGCTTAATGTTAATAAGGATATGGAGGAGTTTGACAAAGAGGAAGAGACTCACTTTAAGCCTCTACAAAGTTTACATGATCAAACTAAGGAGCTTCAAAGTGGCATTTTGAATTCCAAATCTCATGAAGCTCATGGTAATATGAAGGACATGATCTCGACACTGGAATAGGCTATTGGTAAGATCACTTTAATTTTTGAGGGGATCATGAGCATGATCTCTAGAAAAAATTACCAAGAAGAAATGCAAATACCAAGAGGATGTTGTTCAGATTACTACCATTATGTAGACAATACAAAGGAAAAATACTAGCATGAAGTGCTTGACAAGATAAAGGCTAATTGGGACTTTATTTGTACTCCCAAAGATTAGTGATCACCTATTGTGGTTTGTCTTTCTCTTCTATATTTTGGTCGTGTTGGATTGTTGCCTCTCTAATTTTATGCTCTCTTTGTTTATACATGTGTCTTTTTGAGGCCTGCATGCCTCCTTTTTTATGTTCTGATGACTAAGGTGTCAAGGCCTCTATTATTATTTTTTTATTGTTTTGTTGAACTCATGGGTTTAGGGGCCCTTCCCTTGCTTTAATATCAAAAACATGTAGTGAAAATTTGGCTAAAATATTGATTTGAGTATTCCACTTTAGCTAAAAAGTGAGACACACTATTATGGGATCACCCCATCATTCTGATGAGAATTTTGAAGTGGTAAAATGATTTATTAATTGCAAAGGAACAACAAAGTGATATGTATATAAATAGGTGAAATGTTGTTAATTAGTTAATCGAGTTGAAAAATTTCATAAATGCCTATAATGTAATAGGAATTTCTAAAGTTCCCCCTTATTACATTGTTCCTACAAATGTACCCTTGAAATCTCTAATTCACCTTGCTAAGGGACCCCCTATAAGGCTTACATAACAAAACTTGCTAATTAAAAAATATATATACATA